>PVJI01008026.1:23002-48739 GCA_004026765.1 Micronycteris hirsuta
ATTTTTGTAATAGCTAACTAGCTTTTCTTATAACTTTGCCTGTCTACTTCTGATTGATATATATTGCTATTCAAGATAAAGGAGGGGCTACTACTCTAACTACTTTCAGACATTCAGGGGCTAATTCATTAGAAGGGAATTTGTTCTTAGAATAGGAAATTATTTTATACAACTTTATTGGAATTATACGATTCAACAATCTTGATATATAAATGTCTAACAATCCCACCACCTTTTGATCACTGAAATAAACATATAGGCAGGCAATAGTTTAGCCTGTTGGAACTGACTCAAGAGTTCTCATGGGAACAGTCGTGGATGATTTCTTATTCAGGTTCATAAACACATTGTTTAAGCAACTTGGCCTGACTCAGTGGTCCGGGGAGAACTGGCAGTCCCTTCAGAGTTTCCCTCAAAATCACTCACAGACTCTGTTCGAGTCTCTTTCTTTCTATGGCCCGTTCCCATGGGAATCAGGGTACAAGGTAAGACCATGAACAATAGCAGCAAGCAGGTTACTGAGAGCAAAGCCAGGAAAAATCACTGCCTACCCCCTCCCCATGCCACGTTCTCCTCTAGAAGATGGACTCCTTTGAATCTCTCTTCCCATGCCCGGACCTTGTCAGACGACGTGGTTACGAAGAGAACGTGGCAGAATAGGAGTGCTGAAAGTGGACATCCTTGTCTTGTTCCTGATCTTAGAGGGAAAGCTCTAAGTTTTTGCCCATTGAGTATGATGCTGACTGTAGGTCTCTCATATATGGCCTTTATTATGTTGAAGGAATACTCCCTCTATTCCTACTTTGCTGGGTGCTTTTATCATAAATGGGTGCTGTACCTTATGAAATGCTTTTTCTGCATCTGTTTATATGATCATGTGATTTTTGTCTTTTTTTGTTTATTTGATGTATTACGTTTCTTGATTTGCAAATATTCTACCATCCTTGCATCCCTGGGATGAATCCCACTTAGTTGTGGTGTATGATCATTTTACTGTATTGCTGGATGTGGTTTGCTAATATTGTTGAGGATTTTAGCATCTGTGTTCATCAGTGATATTGGCCTGAAGTTTTCTCTCTTTGTTGGGTCTTTATCTGGTTTTGGATTAGGATGACGCTGGTGTCAAAAAGAGAGTTTGGGAGTCTTCCATCTTGGATATTTTGGAATAGTTTGTTAAGGATATGGGTTAGCTCTTCCTTAAATGTTTTGTAGCATTCTCCTGTGAACCTGTCCGGTCCAGGGCTTTTGTGTATTGGGAGTGTTTTGATTACTCCTTCAATTTTGTTAGCTGTTACTGGTCTCTTCAGGTTTTCTGCTTCTTCTTCATTGAGTTTTGGAAGATTCTATTTTTCTAGAAATTTGTCTATTTCATCTAGGTTTTCAAATTTCTTGGCATATAGTTCTTCATAGTAATTTCTTACAATCCTTTGTATTTCTGTGGCATCAGTTGTAATCTCCCCTGTTTCATTTCTGATTGTGTTTATTTCGGTCCTCTCTCTCTTTTTTTTTTCTTGATGAGTCTGCTTAAAGTCTTGTCAAATATCTTTTCCAAGAATGAGCTCCTGGATTCATTGATCTTTAGAACTGTGCTTTTAGTATCTATGTCATTTAATTCTGGTCTAATCTTGGTTATTTCCTTCCTTCTGGTTGCTCTAGGCTCTCTTTGTTCTTGAACCTTGAATTCTTGTAGATGTAGGGTTAGGTTGTTTATTTGAAATGTTTCTATCTTTTTTAGGTAGGCTTGTATCACTATGAACTTCCCTCTCAGGGCTACCTTCACTGTGTCCCGTAAGTTTTGGGTTGTTGTGAGTTCACTTTCAGTTTTTTCCAGAAACTTTTTGATTTCTTCCTTCTTTACCCATTCATTATTTCATAATGATCTCATTCTTTACCCATTCATTGTTTAATAATGTGCTATTCAGTCTCCTGGAGTTTGAGTGTTTTCGGTTCTTTTCCTTGAGGTTAGTTTCTAGTTTCAGTCCCTTATGATCAGAGAAAATGCTTGATATGATTTAAACTTTCTTGAATTTGTTGAGGCTTGTTTTGTGTCCTATCATGTGGTTTATCTTTAAAAATGTTTCATGTACATTTGAACGGAATGTGTATTTTACTTCTTTGGGATGAAAGGCTCTATATGTATCAGTTAAGTCCATTTTTTCTAGGACATTGTTCAGTGCTGCAATATCTTTGTTGATATTTTGTTTGGAAGATCTGTCCATTTTTGCCAGTGGTGTGTTAAAATCTCCTGCTATAATTGTGTTGCTGTCAGTATCTTTCTTGAAGTCCTCCAAGATTTTCTTTATGTATTTGGGTGCTCCTGTGTTAGGTGCATATATGTACAATATATATGTGTTCTTGATGGATTCATCCCTTGACTATTATGAAGACACTTTCTAGGTCTTTTTATGGCCCTTTTTTTGACGTCTATTTTCTCTGAGTATGCCTACCCAGGCTTTTTTTCTTTCTTTCTTTCTTTGCATTTGCTTGGAATATTTGTTTTCAGCCCCTCACTTTCAGTCTGTGTAGGTCTTTTGTTCTGAAGTGGGTCTCTTGTAGGCAGCATATGTGTGGGTCATGATTTCTTATCCATTCTGCTATTCTGTGTCTTTTGTTTTTAAATTTTCCAATTCTTTTTTTTTTTAAAGATTTTATTTATTTATTTTTAGACAGAGGGGAAGGGAGGGAGAAAGAGAGGGAGAGAAACAGCAATGTGTGGTTCCCTTTCATGAGCCCCTCGATGGGTTCCTGTCCTGCAACCCAGGCATGTGCCTTGACTGGGAATCAAACCAGCGACCCTTTGGTTTGCAGCCTGCACTCAATCCACTGAGCTACACTAGCCAGGGCTATTCTGAGTCTTTTGATTGGAGATTTTAATCCATTTACATTTATGGTTATTATTGATAGGTACTTATTCATTGCCATTTTTCTGTACCTGTGTTCCTCTCTCTCTCACTGTTTTTCTTCTTGTTCTTAAAGCAGACCCTTTAGCATCCTTTGCGGAGCTGGTTTGGAGGTGGTGTATTCTTTTGAGACTATTTTTGTCTGGAAGCTCCGTATTTGGCCTTCCATTTTAATTGAGAGCGTTGCTGGATAGAGTAATCTTCGTTGTAGGCCTGTTTTTCATTACTTGAGATATTTCTTGTCATTCCCTTCTGGCTTGGAGCGTTTTCATTGAGAATTCAGCTGCTAGTCTTATTGGGGCTCCCTTGTTCGTTATTTCCTCTCTCTCCCTTGCTGCCTTTGAGATTCTCTCTTTGTCACGGAATTTTGCCATTTTAATTATGATGTGTCTTGAAGTGGGCCTCTTTGGGTTCCTCTTAATTAGGACTCTGTGTTTTGTGGATTTGAGTTGCTTTTTCTCTCATCAAATTAGGGAAGTTTTCTATCATTACTTTTTCAAGCAGGTTTTCTGTCCCTTGCTCTTCTTCTTCTGCTTCTGGTATCCCTATTATACTGATATTACTATGTTTCATGTTGTCCTGTCCTGAATTTCCCTTAACCCCTCTTCGTTCTTTCTGAGCTTTCTTTTTTTTTCTTTCTCATTGTGGGTGTTCTTTTCTAATTTGTCCTCCAGCTTGCTGATCCAATCCTCTGCTTCATCAAGCCTGCTTTTGATTTCTTCTACTGTGTTCTTAAGTTCAGAAATTATGTTCGTTATTTCCTCTCGGCCCTTGTTGATGATTTCTGTTTCCTTTTTCTTGTTGATATAGTTTACAATGAGTTCATTGTAGTTTACCTGTAGTTTAACTGTAGTTTTTGTTAATTCTCAGTTGACTCATTGAGGTTCCATATAACCATTATTTTGAACTTGATATCTGATAGTTGACTTGCCTCTATTTCATTTAGCACTCTTTCTGAGCCTTCCTCCTTTCCTTTCATTTGGAGTTTGTTTCTTTGTCTTCCCATTATTTGTGAGACTCTTCTTGTTAGCCTCTGTTTCTTAAATTAATCTGTTCTGACTCCCTGGGTTTATGGTGTGGACTTCTATGGTAGAATACCTGTGAGATTCAGTGGTGCATGTCGTTTATGTTGGCTCTCTCTATGTCTTTGGGTTTTGATTGTTGTTGGGTCTTTCTTTGGTGGGTCCTTCCCTCCAGCTGGTTAACTGAGGGTCACTTCGCCCACCTTTCTTATATGCTTTTGTGTGGGTGCGGACAGGTTGTGTCAAGCTGACTCTTCTGTCTGTCCAAGGTTTTGAGTTTTCTCTTGCTATTTTCAGTTGTTTGTTCTGGGCAATTTCTCTACTTTAGTTGTAATTCCAGATTGGTCTTGGGTGGAGGTTAGTGTGGCTTCTACTCCCTCCTTCACTTTCTTCCTTTATTATGCGTTGGTGGTTCCTTTGTTGATGGGTTTCCTCTTCCAGCAGGTGTACTGGTGTTCACAGTTCCTGCCTACTCTTGTATGTGATCATTTGGAGGGGGAAGGCAAAATAGATTAAGACAATGGGAATGTATTCTATGGCATTGAAAGCACCAACCCGTAGAGAAGAGATGGGAGATTGTTTGGATATGTATAGTGTTAACTGGGATATTTCGCCCAACTAGCCACTTTTTAGAAAGGGTGGAAAGAAGATAAGACCCTTGTTAGATGGGTGGAAGGATTGTGAGTTGGATTCAGAAAACAGTGAACTTGTGGTAGGTCAGATTCAGAGATACAGTGAGAGTAAAGGATAGAAAATAAGTGTAGTGTTCGAGAGAATAGAGTTAACCACAACAATAATAAATTTCCGTATACAGTGAAATGGGCTAAGATCCGGCTCCTGTGTATTATTTACAATTATGGGTGGTTGGGTTTCATTTTTCTCCTTTCCTGTGATTTTGCCTGGTTGGGGGCCAGGTTTGAGCTGTGCTCTTCACAGTTGCCCAGCCTCCAGCCCAGTTCCTGTTTCCTGCCAGGCCTATGACTTCAGTCCACCAGTTGTGCTGTCCTTGAGGTACACCAATTAGGGGCGCACACCCCCTTCTTGTTCTTTGCTGTCCTATGTACTAGAGACTCTCAAAGTCTCTTCAGGGTAGTTCTGCTTCCCCACTGTGTTAAGTCTTTCTGGGGATTGCTAACTCCCTGAGCCCTGCTGGTCTCCTCTGGGGCGGTGAGGGGAGCCTCCTCCTTCTTTCTTAGCAAGCCAGTCTGGCTGCTCAGGGCAGGAGCACTGCAGTGACTGCTGAGGGGTGTGGCCGCGTGCCTCCGGTGCGGTGGTCCTGGTAGCATGCATTTGGGTCCGCGGTCGTGGGCGCTGTAGCCTCTGCTGCTGTGTGGGAGGGGAAAGCTGGGCTGGGTGTGCCACTCTGGGGTAGCGGTTGTGGGTGCGCAGCCGCTGCTGCTGCAGTGGCACAGCTGTGGGACGGCGGGGTCAGGCATGCACCAATGGGTCTGACCGTGCGTGTGGGGTCGGTGGTGGGGCAGTGCCGGCCGGGCACTCTGGGGTGGCTGGCAGGGGGCACAGCCAGGAGGGCATGGGGGCGGAGGAGGGGTGGCTCCAGCTGTCGTGTCAGGGGTGGGCCCTGGGCTGAGGCTGCGGTGGCTGGGGGGGCGAAGCTGAGTAGGCTGGGGCAGCCACGAGAGAGCTCTCCAAACAGCTAGGGGGAACCTCCCTTTTTTTTTTTTCCTCTGATCAAATTCCTCCTGTTCAAGTTGCTGTTTCAGACAAGCACCCAACCTCTCTCACAGCTCAACTTTACAACCACATTGGAGACTATCCGGGTCAGGGTCCGGTTCCCCTCCCTTCTCCAGGCATCACTTCGCTCCCCAATTTCTCTGGTAATGACCCAGCCATAGTCTCAGCCGGTGAACACTGCCCCTGTGTGTTTGCCACTTCATCTTTATTCCCCTCAGCTGCTTCAAGCATCCAGGTCCATCATGGTGTTGACCAGAGAGACATGGTTCTTCTTGCTGATGCATGTAAAGAATTACAGATCAGAAATTTGTTAGCGTGTAATCAGTTTATTAGTGACCTGTTCCCATGGAAGAGAATGGGACTGGGTAGAGTACGGAGTGAAAGGCAAAGTTTCAGGGCAAAACAGAGCGGCAAAAGTAAGAGCGGCTGAAACCAGGGTGGCGAGCCCCTGAGCACCCTGAACCGGGAGAGGGAGAGGGAGAGAGAGAGCGAGAGCCCTTTGTTCTGAGGACTTACATAGTTGGTGGGGTAGGAGAAAAAAGTTTTTCTTGGACAGCTGTCAGCCTGCTCTCTGTCTATGGCTCTATATTGCTTCATTTTGTTTATTAGATTCCATATAAGAGTGAAGTCATATGGCACTTGCCTTTTTCTGACTGGCTTATTTCACTTAGCATAATGCTCTGCAGGTCCATCCATGCTGTTGCAAAAGGTAAGATTTCTTTCTTTTTTATGGCTGAGTAGTATTCCACTGTATAAAATGTACCACCTCTTTTTTATCCCCTCATCTACTGATGGGCACTTGAGCTGCTTTCAAATC
The DNA here is from genome assembly GCA_004026765.1 of Micronycteris hirsuta. Classification (NCBI taxonomy): domain Eukaryota; kingdom Metazoa; phylum Chordata; class Mammalia; order Chiroptera; family Phyllostomidae; genus Micronycteris; species Micronycteris hirsuta. Next base: position 29,434 of record PVJI01008026.1, read on the forward strand.
TTGGCTATTGTAAAAAACGCTGCAGTGAACATAGGTGTGCATATGTTCTTTCAAATGAGTGTTTTGGGTTTCTTCCAAGAGTCTCAGAAGTGTAATCACTGCATTTTAAGGCAGTTACATTTTTTTTTTTTACATTTTTAATTTTTTGAGGTAACTCCATATTGTTTTCGATATTGGCCACACCAGTCTGCATTCCCACCAACAGTGCATGAGGCTTCCCCTTTCTCCACATCCTCGGCAGCACTTGTCTATTGATTTATTGATGATAGCCATTCTGACAGATGTGAGGTGATATCTCATTGTGGTTTTAATTGGCATTTCTCTGATGATTAGTGATGTTCAGCATTTTTTCATATGTCTGTTGGACATCTGGATGTCCTCTTTGGAGAAGTGTTTATTTGGGTCCTTTGCCCATTTTTTAATTGGGCTGTTTTTTTTGGTGTTGAGTTCTTTATAAAGTTTGGATATTGACCCCTTATCGGAAGTATCATTGGTGAATATGTTCTCCTGTTCAGTGGGTTGTCTTTCATTTTGTTGATGATTTCCTTTGCTGTGAAAAATTTTTTAGTTTGATGTAGTCCTGTTTATTTTCTTTTCCCCCCTTGCCCGAGTGATATATCGGAAAAAATATTGCTATGAGAAATGTCTAAAGTTCTATTGCCTGTGTTTTCTTCTAGGATTTTTATGATTTTTTTGTCTAATGTTTAAGTCTTTAATCCATTTTAATTCTTGTGTAGTGTAAGAAGGTGGGCTTCATTTTTTTTGCATGCATCTAATTTTCATAACATCATTTATTGAACAGATTATCTTTACCTCATTGTGTTTTTACCTCCTTTGTCAAATACTAATTTACTATAAAGGCATGCGTTTATTTCTGGGCTGTTTTGTTCCATTGATCTATGTTGTCTGTTTTTATGCCAGTACCATGCTGTTTTGATTATTATAGCCTTGTAGTATAATTTAATATCAGGTACCAGGATTCCTCCAACTTTGTTCTTTTCTCAAAATTGCTTTGGCTATTTGGAGTCTTTTTGTGGTTCCATCTACATTTTTTTTCCTTTTTTTAAACTATATTTTATTGATTATGCTGTTACAGTTGTCCCACTCTTCCCCCCTTCTTGCCACCCACCCCCTTACCCCCTTTCCACACTCTTTAGTTTTGTCCATAAGTCATACACATAAGTCCTTCTGCTTCTGCACTTCCTATACTATTCTTAACCTCCCCTTGTCTGTTGTCTACCTACCATTTATGCTACTTGTTCTGTGCCCCATTCCCATCCTCTCCCCCTACCACTCCCCTGTTGATATTCCTCCATACTTTATATAACTCCCTTTAACATTTCATACAATAAAGGCTGGGTGGTGATGAACTTCTTGAACTTGACCTTATCTGAGAAGCACTTTATCTGCCCTTCCATTCTAAATGAAAGCTTTGCTGGATAGAGTATTCTTGGATGTAGGTCCTTGCCTTTCATGACCTGGAATACTTCTGTCCAGCCCCTTCTTGCCTGTAAGGTCTCTTTTGAGAAATCAGCTGACAGTCATATGGGAATTCCTTTGTAGGTAACTGTCTCCTTTTCTCTGGCTGCTTCTAGGATCCTTTCCTTATTTTTGATCTTGGGTAATGTAATTATGATGTGTCTTGGTGTGTTCCTCTTTGGGTCCAACTTCTTTGGGACTCTCTGACCTTCCTGGACTTCCCGAAAGTCTATTTCCTTCACCAGCTTCGGGAAATTCTCCATCATTATGTGTTCAAATAAGTTTTCAATCCCTTGGTCTTCCTCCTCTCCTTCTGGCAGCCCTATGATCCATATGTTGGGCCGTTTACAGATGTCCTGGAGGTTTCTGAGCCCCTCCTCCATTTTTTGAATTCTTGTTGCTTCATTCTTTTCTGGTTCAGAGTTTTTTTATTTCTGCTGGTCCACTCTGTTGATTTGAGTCCCAGTTTCCTTCTTATCCCTATTGGTTCCCTGCAGATCTCTCCTCATTTGTTCAAGCAATTCTGGTAATTTTTCGTCGAATTCTGTGAGCATCCTGATTACTAGGGTTTTAAACTTTGCATCTGATAGGTTTTCTAACTCTTGGTCGGTTAGTTCTGGAGCTTTGATCTGTTCCTTTCTTTGGGCCATTTTTTTCCCCTCAGTGCGCTTGTTACTGTAAGGGGGGCGGAGCCTTGGGGTTCACCTGGGCAGGGAAACTCACTGTCGCTGTTGTGACGGAGCCTGTGGGGGCGGGACCTGAGAGCACAATGGCGCCTGCTCCGCTCTCCTCACCCACACCGCCTCCTGCAAGCAATTCGAGCCCCTCTGCGCTGGCTCCGGGGGTCGCTCTGGGGTCGGTGGACGGGCTGCACAGCTCCAATCCCCCGTGGGTCTCCCCAGCGAACTTTCCTGTGAGGCCAGGAGTTCCTCCCACCGCCAACTCCACCCCCACAGGTGCTTTCAATCTGCGCCAATGGGTTGCGCCCTGCTTTCTCTCCTGGTTTGTCTGCATGGGAATGCGGACCTGCCCAGCCCGCTAGTCTCGCCCCCTTGGGTCCAGATGAGCCGGGCGCACCCCCTACTCCGTGTGCTGCAGCCCCGCGGGAACCGCCCCTCTAACCGGGGTCCTGTAGTCTGCTCACCAGCTCGCCGCAGAGTCGCTGAGTGCTCTCCCTCCGCCCTGCTCCTCCCGGCTCACCAGACTGGATGAATGTATCTTCTTTAATTCCTTGGTTGTCAGACTTCCTCTCAATTCGATTTTCACTCAGATATGGCTGTTTTTGTTTAGGAAACAAATTTCTGTTTTTTTCCTTGTTTGGCTGTGTGAGGAGGCACGGCGCGTTCACCTATGCCACCATCTTGCTGGAAGTCCAGATTAAAGCCCATCTACATTTTTTCGAGTATTTGTTCTAGTTCTCTGAAATATGCCATTGGTATCTTGATAGGAATTGCATTGTATCTATAGATTGCTTTGGATAGTATAGACATTTTAATGATGTTATTCTTCTTATCCACGAACATGTTATAGGCTCCCAATTACTTGTATCTTCTTCAATTTCTTTCTTCATTATCTTATAATTTTCCAAGTAAAAGTCTTTTACATCTTTGGCTAAATTTATTCCTAGGTATTTTATTCTTTTTGAAGTAATTGTGAATGGGATTGTTTTCTTAGTATCCCTTTCTGGTAATTCATTATTGGTGTATAAAAATGCCACTGATTTCTGGGTATTTATTTCTGGATATTTATTTTAAATCCTGCTACTTTACTCAATTCCTTGATCGATTCTAGTTAAAACTTTTTCTTTTAACCTTTATACTGTATAAGTGGTTAGTACACCATCCTGTTCTAGAGTTTCTACGTTTGATTGTAAATTTTCACCTTTACCAGCAGGTTGTGTACTTTTTTATGTTTTTATGTTGCTCATTAGTGTCTTTTTGTTTCAACTTGAATAACTCCTTTCAGTCATTTCTTGCAAGGGGGGGTCTAGTAGTAATAATCTTGCTTAGCTTTTGTCTGGGAAAGCCTTTGTTTCTCCTTCCTCTCTGCAAGAATGATTTTGCCAGGTAAAGTATTCTTGGCTGGCAGTTTTTATATTTTAGCACTTTGAATATGTTATTCTGTTTTCTCTTGGCCTTCAGAGTTTCTGCTGAGAAATCCACTTCTGGCCTAAGGGGTTCCTGTGTAGGTTACTTTTTTTTTTTTTTTTTTCCTTTTCCTCCTGGCTGCCTTTAAGAGTCTTTTACTATCATTGATTTTGACAGTTTTGTTATAATGTGTCTTGGAGTTGTTCTTTTTGCATTGAGATTATAGGTTGTTCTATTAGTTTTGTGGACTTATATGTCCAAGTCCTTCCCTAGGTTTGAGAAGTTCTCAGCTATTATTTTCTAAATTAAATATTAACTTTAATTTCTTTAAATTAAATAAACACTCTACTTTTCTTCTCTCCTCTCTCTTTTTCTGGAATACCAGTTATTCAGATGTTTGCCTTCCTAATGGAATCTGAGAACCCTCATTTGGCTTTCTTTACTCTTTTAAAATCTAAGCTCCCTTTCCTCTTCTGACAGTATTATTTCTATACAGTTGACCCTTGAACAGTGTGGGGTTTAGGGGGTGCCAACTACCTGTGGAGTTAATTATCCATGTATAACTTAAGTCTGCTTTCCACATATGCAGCCTCCCAACTGCAGATTGAAAATACAGTTGACTTTTGAACAACTTGGGTTTAACTGTGCAGGTCCTGGTTCTGCCTTTTATAAGTTGGCAACCTTGGTTAAGTTATCTAATTTCTCTCTCAACCTTGATTTCTTCACCTATAAAATGGGGATTAGTCTTTTCTATGGAAAGTGGGTGTAAAATTTAGAAATGATATAACACAGAGCTCAAATTGTACTGTACAGTTTATTTTCACCTATCAGGCTGAGGAAGTTGTTCTTGATCATAGCTAAAACAGAAGCCTTCATTTACTCCCAGAACCTTGCCTACCATCCACCTCTTTGCTCAAGCCAAAACCTATGTACTTCTTGATTCCTTTTTATTGTTACCTCCCACTTTCATCAATTCCTGAAGTAATCCTTCTGATGTTATTTTCTAAATTGATTAAGTAGGTTGAACCATATGGAATTGCTAATATTTGGCAGTTTCGAACCTATGAATCAATGATTTGACACAGTGCACTCAAGTCATTTCTGCCCTCATGGGTGCTACACAAACCTTCTCATGTGCTCATCAGCCTCCTGTCGGACTCTGCCTTCAGTCTTCTCTAGTCTGTTCTCACCATAACATTTAGCATCCATTCTAGTTTTAACGTCTAAGTCAGAATCTGGCACTTGCTCAACACCCTTCAAATTTGGGGTTATTTATATTGGGTTGACCAAAAAGTCTGTTTAGTTTTCTTTGAAAACTTTTCATTTTCACCAATAACTTTGTTGATTGGGATATTTTGAGTCTGTCAGCTATCTCCTGCATGGTAGAACATTGATTGTTCTCAGTTAATGTCTCAGTTTGATCACTGTGAATTTGAAGTGGTCTACCTGACCGGGGAGCATCATCCAGCGAGAAATCTCTAGCACGAAACTTTGCATACCACTTTTGACATGTTCAGTCAGTCACAGCACCTTCTCCATACACTGCACAAATCTTTTTCTGCGTTTTGGTTGCGCTTTTACCTTTCTTGAAATAATAAGCATTAAATATGTACTGAAAATATTGCCTATTTTCTTCCATCTTCAATAGTAAAATGGCTACACAGAAAATTCACCAATTTTGATTTTTTAAAAAATGTATGTTGATATGACAGCTGTGACAATACAATCTAACAAAATTGTTTCTGATGACGTTAAAGACAACTAAGTGCTAGAACCATCTTATGGAAATACCAAGTGAACTTTTTGGTCAACCCAATAATATGGTTTGTTAACATGTAAGAAGAAAATATTAGAATTTTAATATATTTTTAAAAATTCATCTCAGTTTGGTGTACGGTGGTAGTAGTGGTGTATGTGTATGCTTATTTTATAATATATATTGCTAATACAGTATGTGATTGGTGTGTCGATCATGATCTAAAAAGTTTATAGACTACAGATTAGGTCTAGATTTTAATTAAACATCGAGTTAATTTTTCAAGCCAAATTCTCTGTCTTGGTGGATGCCTCTGTTACCTGTTCCCCAGACCTACTCTCTCCCTGAAGTCCTTGTGATTATCTCCACAGCCCCGTGGGTCTGAGAGGCTTGGTGAGAGCACCTGTCTTCCTCTGGACTCTAAACTCTCAGAGAACAAATACTGTCTTTGTCTCTCTTGGTTGCTCAGGACTTTAAGTACCTGAATAAATATTTGAACTTCTATGATGAATTCCTATGAGTTAGTAAAGAAAAATATTAAAACTTCCTTAATTAATGGGTAACAGCAGTTCACAAAAAAATATGAACTAAGATGCTTCACTATAATATTAAGTAAACTTAAACTTTCAATTAAATATTAAAACTAACTCTTGACAATTGTATTCTAACAGGCAATCCATCTCGGAGATCCAAGTCTGTGCCTTCTCGTGATTTATGCGTTTCAGATAAGGGACAAGTAAATCTCTTTACATTTTTATATATTCAAACATAGATGACTCAGGCTTAAAATCAATTAGTTAACTGATGTGTTTCTAAACTATTTATAAAGGACGCTTTTTATTTAATATTGTACATATTTTCTGCATAACACCAAACACTAGTAATAGATCTTATTATAGTAGGAAATGGCTTTTGGAAATAAGTTTAAAAGTTTAGCTTGCTTGACACATTATCACACATCCTTCAGGACAGCTGAGACCTCTTGTCTTTACAGACTGCCTCGCTCAGGGAGCCCCCCGAATCAGTGGATCTCCCAGGTCCTGAATATAAAGAGGATGAAAAAGAGGATAAAGAAGAAATTCAGGGTGAAATCAGTCATCCTGATGGAAAGGTTAGAATGTTTTAAAAAATTACTACTATAAAAAATAAAAGTGGGTTAAAATAGAGTTGAAACACTTAGATTCTAAAATAGTTTAAGACCGTTGATGGGGGCTTAAGAATTTTAGTACCTTGGGGTGTGATCTTGGCTTGATTTTCTGGACTCATCTAAAAATGCTCAACATGCATTAATTGCCATTTCTAGCAAAAGGAGGAATATAGTCCCTTTTTCCAATTCCTTTGTTCTCCTCTAGACACAGCTAAAAGCTTCAGGTGATGAGGAAAGCCTTACCCTCTCTGCGGCCTTTCTTAAATAGTGTTCTGGACTAGGTGCCTCTCTCCGTGGTCAGCCTGCAGTTCTCTCCCTGAGCCTAGGGACCTTGTGAGTTGGGAGGCTGCTGCCTGGCTGGGTGTTCCAGCTGGAAAGGAGAATGAGAATGGAGGGGATATAAACAGAGGAGGTGATAAGGAAAATTTTCCTTAGGTTTATAGAAAACTAACTTTTCCAAATTCCCTGATCTGATCCATTTTAATTGAAATTATAAGGCCAGAGTTCACTGCTAATGTTGAGAAATGAGGGAAGGACAAAGAACAAATCAGTAAGAAGTAAGTAGACTTTTCCTGTGCAACTCTGCTTTACAGTAACACACTGTTGAGGAAAGCATTTCTGTTGTAGAAGAATTCCAGCTAGTACAGAAAAGGGGTGAGAAAATTAGGGAATCATCAGATTGTGACCTCTAAAGAAGAAAAGGATCTAGGCAGCGGTCATAACTCCTGAAACCCTAGGTGAAAGGTTGATGGGCTTCACGGCAGACCTACTGTGACCCAGTCAGTCCTGTGGTCAGGGGGATATTGCATACTGTACTTTTGAACATGTGGCCATGGGAAGCTCAGAGCAGCACTTACAAATAGTCTTGTCAGAATAATTCAACTGTAAGTTAATCAAGCCTTAGATCTAACTAGAAGTCTTTTTAGGAAATAGAGGGGCTGTGAACATGTTAGATGATACATACTATCATAGGAAAGCAATTAGCCAAACCTAGGATGTGGGGAATTTTACATGTTCAGTGACACAGTTCCTTCAATAGTTGGCATTAAAAAGAGAGACAGGAGGTGATTGTTAAAAATTAAGATTTAAGAGACATCATGCCCTGGCTGGTGTAGCTCAGTGGATTGAGCGCGGGCTGGGAACCAAGCAGTCCCGGTTCGATTCCCAGTCAGGGCACATGCCTGGGTTGCGGGCCAGGTCCCTGTGAGGGCCATGTGAGAGGCAACCATACATTGCTGTTTCTCTCCCTCTCTTCCTCCCTTTCCCTCTCTCTCTAAAAATAAATAAAAATAAAATCTTTAAAAAAAAAAAAAAAAAAAAGATTTAAGAGACATCAACTAAGGTATGTGGACCTGGTTTTGATTCTGATTCAAATAAACTGTAAAACCTTTTTTTGTAAATTTAGGAAAAACAGTATCGATGGTTAATAAAAATCCTTTAATTGCAGATATCTATTGAAGTGTTTATAGGTGGTGTCACCAGTGTCCTTTAAAAAAACTCCACCAAATGAGTTTGTTGGGGGGAAAAATAAGTGACATAAGGTTGGTGACGTGTTGATACTTGAAGTTGGTAAGTTTATTAACTTTTCTCTCCTTTCGAGAGAATGTTTTATTTTTTATTGTGAAAAATTTCCAATTAGGCAATTAGGAAGAGAATGAGGGATACAAAAAGTTTTTTGATTTGTCAATGTCATCTCAGGAGATCTTGTATATTGATAATGGGTTTCTTTTTTGTAGATAGAAAAGGTTTATGAGGATGGGCGCCGTGTTGTACTGTTTCCAAATGGAACTCAAAAAGAAGTGAGTGCAGATGGAAAGAATATCACTGTCACTTTCTTCAATGGTGATGTGAAGCAGGTCATGCCGGATGAAAGAGTGGTAGGTTTCCTCAGGGCTGGTTTTCTCTGTGATGTAAACATGTCAAAGAAAAGGCATAGTGACTCTGTGTCTTTGCAGATCTACTACTATGCAGCCGCTCAGACCACCCACACCACTTACCCCGAAGGACTAGAAGTCTTGCATTTCCCAAGTGGACAGATAGGTAAAAACCTGCCCTAACTTTTCCTTATTAAATTCTGCCCTTCCTTTAAAAATAAAATATTTATAATAACCATTTTAAACAGAAAAACATTTCCCAGATGGAAGAAAAGAAATCACATTTCCCGATCAGACTATCAAAAATTTATTTGCCGATGGACAAGAAGAAAGCATTTTCCCAGATGGTACAATCGTCAGAGTACAACGGTATGATACCTGTTATATTTGTAGGTTTTCCAGTTTTTATGGTTCAACTTTTATTACCAATTGAATTTTTAAACTTTTAGAACATTTGTGTAAATCACTGAAAATTTCAGTGAGTTTAGAAGCGAGCAGAGACAGATAAAGCAGGTAAGAAGTGTTCTCAGCATTTTGGAATTAGAACTGAGAGAAACAGATCCTAATATATAGTCTTTAGCCTCAAGACCTAAAAGGACCTGTATAGCACTTAAGGAAAGGCGAATGGCAAGTACTTGTTTAGAAATAAATTTGGTGAAATTCGAAAGCAATGAATGAGACACAGAAGGAAAAGCTACCCCGTCAGTTTTAAGGACAGATATTCCTATGACCATGTTTTCTTTTTAAATTCTCACCTGAGGATACTGATTGATTTTAGAGAGAGAGGAAAGGAGCGGGGTGTGGAGGAGGTAGGAGGAGAAACATCTATGGGTTGCCTCTCCTACGCACCCCAACTGGGGATTGAACTCACTACCTAGATATGTGCCCTGACCGGGGATTGAACCTGCTATGTTTTGGTGTATGTGGTGATGCTCCAACCAACTGAGCCACCTGGCCAGGGCGCTTATGCTTTCATTTTCTTGACCTCCCTGTTCAGCTTGTGAACACTTTTTTCCTCTGGCCACCCTGATCCTGTTCTTCAAAATCAACTTTTCTTTATCCTTGAGTGTCCTAGTTCCAGAACTTTGAGACTTCTTTAAGTGACTTCTTCAGTCCACAGTAATGAGCATCTTGTATCACCATTTTAATTCAAGTCATGGTGAGGATCTGTTAACCTTCCTCTCCCAAATTGACAGTTAAGCACCCATTAACTTGAATACAACACATCACAGATAGATTAAACTGACTTGAATTCTATGACATAAACTTGGAAGTAGAAACACTAATTCAAATAATGTAGTGACTTCTTATGGTCATGATAATATTTTTATCTGGTGTTTATTTAATAGCAGTTTGTTCCAAAATTGGGGAAAACCCTTATGTGTATATTATATTTTGAATGTTTGAAGTTTTCTACAGTAAAAGGTAGAAAAAAATAATATGAACAACTCCATGGACTCCTCTCTCCATCTTCAGGTATTAATTCCTGACCAGTCTTTCTTCATCTGCACTCATCTCTCTGTATTTTGGGTCCAGTGTGAATGTCCCTGTTAAGCAATCAACTTGGTATTAACTATTTTTTATATTCTGCTTCAGAGCTGGCCTCGGGTCTCATCCTTCTTCCTTCCTCCAGGCCGATGTAAATATGCACTCAGGTGGCTTTTAACTTTGTGAAGAGAGTAACTGTCAAACCTGAAAGCCATATTTTCATATAGTACCTAAGTTTTTTTTAGAGGCAGAATACATATAAATTTAAAAAAAAAAACAAAAATGTAAGCATTTTGTGATGAAAGCAACAATTTATTTAAAAGAAAGCTTTTTTATGGGTACTTGTAACTTGTAAGCGCTAATCTGATCATTGGAATTATCTGTCTGTAGCAGCAACACTGTGGAAGATTTGCAAAGAAGGTTTTGTGCAGAGGAAAGGACAAGGAATTAAATTCTGTTTTAAATTTACAGAGATGGCAGCAAAATCATAGAGTTTAATAATGGCCAGAGAGAACTACACACTGCCCAGTTCAAGAGACGGGAGTATCCAGATGGCACTGTTAAAACGGTCTATGCAAATGGTCATCAGGAAACAAAATACACATCTGGTCGAGTAAGAGTTAAAGACAAGGATGGTAATGTTCTAATGGATACGAAGCTGTAATGCTCCTGTGTGTGATTAATAATGAAATAACACTAACTTGATTTTCTTGTTTAAAAAAAAAAATACATTTCTTGTGATTGTGTTGTTTAATATATATGTACTTTGTGTGTGTATATATGTATAAATGGAAAAGATTATGCTTGGAATATAAAATAAAATTTACAGCACTTTATAATGTTTGAAATGCATAAGGACAGAAGCATTTTATCTATTATAGAAGTTCTTCATCTGTAATGGAATGGGAAGGTAAAACAGAAGAGTTTGTTCATTCTATGAGAACAGATAAGCTCAAGAGTGAGGAAAAAGTAGTTATGATGAGGGTGATGCTCTAACTGGTCAAAATGTGATACTTGAGAATGGAGGGGCAGAGCTGATTGGCCACAGAATGCTAGGCTGTTAATGATTTATGAGATTGCTGGGTGACAGAAGCAAGATGTTCTTGAAGGAAGGGCAAGTCATCTGCACCTAAATTTATGTGATTATGGGTGGGTCTGGTCACTTCGTGCAGAGCAACAGTGTTGGCAATGACTTGATTTTTTTTTTTTTAAAGCTTAATGTATTCATTTCAGATGTTTAAGAACTGAATATGAAGTGTAAAACTTTTCAAAGAAAATAAGGAGTTATACATATTACCTCAGGATAGAGAAGGATTTTTAATGTAATACAGAAAGCCCAAACCTTAAAAGGTTGGTAAATGAGTGAAGTCTCTGTCTAAACGTGTCACAAAAAAAAAAAAAAGAGTAATAAGCCACAGACTAGGAAAAGGTACATATACCTGACAAAGGATTAATATGAAGAATATATAAAGAATCCTATAAATCAGTAAGATAGTTGCAAACAACTTAACAGAAAAATGGACAAAGGACCTGAGCAAACAATAAACGAGTGACTATAATGGGCTACCTTTTTATACTTGTACCGTATACTGCAAATAATGGTCTGGCCACACCACACGTTGGCAAGGAACTCAGATGATGCAGTAAGTTAGTAAAACCTCCTTTTGTAAAGCAATTGCCCATGACCTGGTACTAGTAAGTATATATACTAGAAAACTGGTAACAACCTAAAAATATTTTAGCAACAGAGTTATGTGCACAGATGAATGTAACAGCAAAAGTGAATAAAATATACCAATACAGATAAATGGTAGAAATAAATAGGAAACTAAAGGTAACCGTGTGAGAGTGCACACAGTTAAAAATATACAGAGCAACAATATCTTGTTTAGGGATACATTCATAGATAGTAAAAAATTATAAAGACCTATGTAAGAATGATGAACACCCAATTTAGTGCTCACCCCCACCGGAAAGAAAATGACTTGGGAGGAGGTGGTACAGGTTCCTACCACTGTATTGCTAATACTGTATTTCTTAAGCTGAATTACACAGTAAATGGGTTTTTCCCCATGGGTCAAAAATATTTCAAAGTTACAGGAAAACAAAAACATTTGAAGGCAGATATTAATGATTTTTCAAACATTTCCTAACAGTTCAATATGTAAGGGGGGAAAAGGACTAGCATTATTACAGAACAAATTGAGAAAAACAAGCCTGAAATGGTCTGCATACAGCAAAAACTTTCTTCTGGGCTGTATACCTGAAAAACAAAATGTATATTATTTACACCTTTTCTTAATGTTCAAATCTAGTTCCTGTATCACTTATTATTTTACGTGAATGGATAAAGACTGAGTAAGCTCATTGCCCAATAACTTGATAACTTGGTTACTAGGACCTTGATTATTCAGTAGTGCTTATATGCATTTCATACAATGATGTGCTTCAGTTATTTACAAAGGCCCCTTTCTTTTGCTTTCTTTACCCCCATAACTACCTCCTACTAGGAGAGGTCATGAGAACCTTTCCAAGCATTCTAACAATTACAGAACTTCTGATACTGGCCCTCACTGCTGAGGGGCCTATGAAGAAGAAATTAAGAGATTCTTGTTGAGCTCTGTTGTCACTTCTTTGAGAAATCAAGGAAAGTCCAAAAGTGCTTTTATGGGCATTAGTCACTTGCTTTGTGCCAGCTCTACAGGTAAACAAGAAGTGACACTCACATCATTCATCTTGTTCTGCAAGCCCCATTTCTACTAATGACATATGAACTGGATACTGTTCATCTTCATATAATGTCACAATTTGTTCTGATTCCCGAGCCTAAAATTAAGATACAGTTGTAAAGAAAACACAATAATGTCTTTGCTGCCTTTTCCCTCCTACCTCTGGCAGGAGAGAAAAAGCATTCTCAAACTTATTTATAATTTATACTTGGCGTTTTGAAAAGGTATGTAATGGTTTCCTGATAAATCACATTCTTTCCATCCTTCTACTTTATTTAACATGTAGGTCCTCTCCAAAGTTTTCCTAGGTGGAACCAACAAACTTTAAACACCACCATCCTTGTTAAAATTCATTTACATGCTACACATTAACATTATACCTTTATGCAGAAACTGACAAAATTTTGAATGTTACTCACAGAGATAAACATGCATCCCTAAGAACATTTACTTGCCCTGCCTATATTCTTTCCAGGGGCTTCTAGAGAGAAAACTGCAGAAGCGATTTGTACCATTCTGTACACACAGGAGCTGGATAGGTACAGAGATTTTCTAAAAGCACTTTCTAGTAATAGCACTGTTTCATTAAGCGCTCATTCTTTTTTTTTTTAATTTTTTAATTACTTCATTGTTCAATCTCAGTGGTCTGCATCCTCTCCCCTCCCCCTCAAACCCACCTCCCTCCCCTGCCTCCACCCTCCCCCTTGGTTCTGTCCATGTGTCCTCTATAGTGGTTCCTGAAAACCCTTCTTCCCATTGTCCCCTACCCCCTGGCTATTGTTAGATTGTTCTTAATTTCAATGTAAGAGTTCATTCTTGTCACAGCCAATACACCAGGACTCCTAAAAGCTTGGGTCCTCAAAGCAGGACAGGTAGGGCTGAAACAACACTGTGAGGCTTCCATGAATTGGAGAGAATATTTCCAAGTGAAGGGGTTCAGAAGGGAGAACTAGGGCTCCTGCATTTTATCAGAAGTCATAAATACAGACTTTTAGGGTGGTGAAATTTTCCAATTTTAAAACACTGCACTATATAAAACATGGGTGCAGGCTAGATTCTGCCTGTGGGCTCCCCTTTGTGACATGCTAACCTCTAAAGAAGAAAGCACATTTACACCAAGCATTACCTGACATTTCTTATTTTGATAGATGTTCTTCTACATTAAACAATTCAAAATTAGTGTATGGTACTAGTATAATTCAAGCCTTTCTGTGACTGACCACAATCCCCCTTCAGGCCCTTCCTATTTATCTGCTGGGATGCAGAGCAAATGTCACTTCCCTGTCCTACTTCTTCAATATAAGTGCTGGAGTGCCTACTAAGGAATATCAAATACCATACCCCCATCATTCCTGTCCTTGCACTCCCCAAAGTGACCCTCTTTAATTAGTGGTTTACATGTTTCCCTCACTGACTTACGAGTTCTCTGATTATGGGAGACTCATCTTGATCATTTTTATCTTAGTCATGACATCACTAAAGACATTTTAACAAGACTTAAAATTAATCCTATAGTATTTACAGCTTTATATACTTTAGTTGAAGCATGTTTGCATCTAGAGTTGCATGGGCAGAAAGCATTTTAGAAAGTTAATAAGGACTCTAGAAGTAACTTCAAAAGGATCCTGGAAAATTAAGCCAGATATTTACCACGGAAGAAGCATAAAGTTGTTTTCCTTGAAGACAGTCTATCATAGCCCACAATGCTTCCATACTCCACTCGGGACAATATGGTATTCTTGTCTTCCCTGATTTTTTTAAGGGAGGTTTAAACCCTGCCAGTAGAACCTTTATGGCTTGGGCTGGATACTGCATAAGGTGAAGAGGAATCTGACGTAGTCTGTCACAAGAAATTTTTAAATTAAAATGTTCAGAATGTTAAATTAAAATTCTCTAACAGCCAAAACTGTAAAACAGGAAGTTTGGATTTGGCAATGATTTCTTGGTAATGATACCAAAAGCATGGACACTGAGAAAAAAATAAATTGCACTACATCAAACTAAAAACTGCAAAGGACATAACAAGAGTGAACAGGCAACCTACAGAATGAGAGAAAAAATATGCATTAAAAAAAATAGACACTTCTACTAAAAAGATTTATAAATGGCCAACATACACAAAGATTCTCAGCTAGGGAAATGCAAATCAAAGCCACAATGAGACACCACCTCACACCCATTAGAATGACCGTTAACACACACACACACACACAAATGCTGATGAGGATGTGGAGAGAAACTGGAAACTTCAGACACTTAGTGGGAATTTTTAAATGGTACAGCTGCCAAGGAAAACAGTTTGGTGGTTCCTCCAAATACTAAAAATAGAATGAGCATATGACCCAGCAGTTGCACTTCTGGGTACACACATAACCAAAAGAACTGAAAGCGGGCCTTAGGGAGCTATCTGTACACCCATAGCAGCATTATTCACAAGAACAAAAGGTGGAATCAACCCAAGTGCCCACTGATGGATTGACTGGATATATAAATTGTAGTATTCCATGCACAATTCAGCCTTAAAAAGGAACAAAATTTTGACACAAGCTGCAACTTGGATGCAGTTTGAGATCATTATGCTCAGTGAAATACACCAGTCACAACAATCAAATGACTCATATTAGAGATCTACAGTAGTCAAATTCACACAGACAGGAGAGGGGCAGCTGCCAGGGGCTGGATGAGCAGGGATGGGAATTTTTGTTTAATGGGTACAGAGTTTCGGTTTTGCAAAATGAAAAGATTTCTGGAGACTGGTTGCACAACGATTTAAGTAGGATTACCACTACTTAACTATACATTTAAAAATGGTTAAGACTGTGTGTGTGTGTGTGTGTGTGTATTGTTGTTCAAGTACAGTTTTCTGCCTTTCCCCCAACCCCTCCCTACGACTGTATATTTTGTGACGTGGGTATTTTACCACAATATAAAAAGATACTACAAATAAAACAAACAAACAAAAAAACCTGGAAATAACTATTGGCAAGGATGTGAAAAAAGTGGAATCCTTTTCATTCTGGTGGGAAATGTAAAATCATCAGAAAGTTAAACACAGAATTACTGGGTGACTCAGCAATTCCACACCCAGGGATGCACCCCCAACAACTGAAAGATGGGCTCCAGCAACTACTTATGCATGTTCACTGCAGCATTATTCACAGTAGTCAACAGATGGAAATGACCCGAGTGTCCTTCAACAGATGAACAAAATGTAGTCTATACATAAAATGACGTGTTACCCCCCAAAGTAATGAGATTCTGATACATGAAACCATTGGATGAACCATGATAACATTAAGTAAACTAAGACACTAAAGGACAAATATTGCATGATTATACTTAAAGAAGCAGACTATGTGATACCAGGAGTTGAGGAAAGGGGAATGGAAAGTTACTGTTTAATGGGTACAGAGTTTCTGCATGGGATTTATGAAAAGGTCCTGGAGGTGGACGGTGGCAATGACTGTACAACACTCAATGTATTTAATGCCAATTATAGTAACTGTATACTTAAAAATGGCTAAAATAGTAAACTTTGTGTGTATTTTACCACAAAAAAAACTTACATTAAAAAATTCTCAGTATATCAACAGCTTTAAAATACTTTCTTTTAAAAGTCAAAATCTTCCTAATAATTAAAAACAAACAAAACTAAGAATCCTAATTCAAGTAAATTGACTTTGTTAAAAACCTGTTTATTGTCAGCTTCTCAGTTGACCCGTAATCCACAAATTGAACCAGGATGGCTAGAGGATTAAATTCTTTAATGGAAACAATCTTTGCTCTATACCATAATCCATCATCATATTCTGCAAGGCAAGGCATTTCTGGAAAGACAGAAAAAGGGGAAAAAATCACATTGCCTTTTATTTTAATAGTTTTTAAAAACACAGTAAAGTACAAAGGAAATGTAATCGCCACATAGCCATTATTCAGAATTAAACACTCAACAGTTAGCCATATGTTGGGTTGTGCTCTTTTCTGCTTAGACCACAGGTGGCAAACACAAGGCGTGGGCTGAATCCGGCCCTCCACCTTGTTTTATCCGGCCCAGCACCTTGTTTCTATCCAGTGGCAGCACCGAGCTCTCCCTTAACTGTTAAGGAGTAGTTACATTTATACAGTCCTAAAATTACATTTGGCCCTTTGAAGGCAACTGCAAGGCTGATGTGGCCCCTGTGAAAATGAGTTTGACACTCCTGGTTTAGAGTTTATAAACCTCGAAGAAAGGCATTCTCCCATGCTCACGGCTCTTAGTCCTACTGTTGCCCATGGTTTATGTCACCCTTCCACAACCCCCTGGCTCTGTATTCCCCAAATCTCTTCATTTGGACCACCATTTTCTGCAGAGGATAATAAAACAGTTTCTGCTATTACTGCTTTAAAGTTTGTCCTCCACCAGCACATTTTCTATAAAACCAATTAAATAAAAACTTCAATTACACTGCTTTCTTGTTTAAAATTCTTCAATAGCACCTTAACCACCTGCAATATCAAGTCCTGAGAAGTTTGGTTTTCAGGGTTCATAATCCACTCCCAGCCAACTCCTACCACAACCCTCAGTGTACTACCTAAACACAATTACTTCAGTGCATGGCTGTTCCACCATCTGGGCTGTGCCCCATGCCCTTCTTTTTTTATGATAAACATCTCTTCTTTCAAAGACCAGCTCCGACACAACTTCATAAAGCCAATTCCTATCATGGTCTCTGAGCCAATGGTACCAGGCACACAGCTTTAGCATGAGCTGTTCTGCTTACACTGGACTTACGCATGTGTCCCTTCTCTGCTTCCCCACTAGTTCTCACACAACTCCACCAGGTACCTGGTATAAGCCTTTACTCCGCAAAAAGTGTGTGAATGCATGCCAGGCTTGAGTAAGTGAGTATAACAGTACATGCTTTCCCTTCATACATTTGCAGATTGCAGAGCAGATGGAATATACCTTGGGTTCCTGTCTTGCTCTACTCCTGTCCCTCCCTTTATCATATTCTTTTATGCAAAATTTCTATAAAGAAAAGTAGTGGGTAAGTGACATTTAAATACTTTATACTCTAATGGTGAGATTTTTAAAAGACGATTCTTATCAAAGTTGTAAATAATTTGAGTATATGGAGGTTATCAATAGAACAGTAAGAATCTCATCTGTCTGCGTAGTAAACAACTGCCTGAATCATGGTTAACAATCCCCTTCAACCTTTACTATTTCCAGCCTCAAAAACATGGGTAAGTGACATCTCAAATAGCAGTGAAAAAACCCACCTAGTTGTCATTTTAAATCCACAAAGCAATTCCTTCAACATAAATTACTTATTCAAATGTACATCTTTAATAGGCACTTGCCTATGAATGAACATGTACCTATGTGCACTGAGGAGCAAAGGACCTACAGAAGAAGGCACAAACGTGTGTACAGCTCCATGAATCAGCATATCACGCAGATGGCTTGTTTGACTTCCCTTGAGACAAGAAATACAATAAGGAAGAATTGTTCCTTCCAGATTATAAATCTGAGTTTACCAAAAAATCACAATGAATTTATTCTTTCATTCAACAGATATTTATGAGCACTAGCTTATGCAAGGCACCCTAATTGCTGGTGACACAGCAGTACTGGGAGTCCCTATTTAACAAAGGAGAGGAGATGGCATGGAGTGTGATGGGGTAGGGAGGGTGGTAGTACCACCCACACAGGGTGTCAGGGTGGACCTGCAATAGGTGAAGAGTTGGGCAGAGACCTAAACTGCTCACAGTCTGGGAGAAGAACATTCGAGGCAGAGGGAACTGCAAGGGCTATTTTCAGCACATGGGTCACAACTGATGAAAATCTCACTGAGTAAACTCAGTCCAATGTCTTCCTTTGCTTTAGCACATCCTCTGTGTGCACAAAACACGTGGAGTAAACACATCTCCATCACGCACGGACAGACATGCAAAGACGTGCTCAGCACTCAGGAATTGCCAACACCTGTACTTGTGTACTCTCCTCATAGGAGAATCACATATATTTAATAAATATTGGTAAGAATAAATTATAGAGAAAGGTACTTCCGGCAAGATGGCGGCATAGGTGAATGCGCCGTGCCTCCTCGCACAACCAAACAAGGAAAAAAACAGAAATTTACCCAACCAAAAACAGCCAGATCTGACAGAAAATCGAATTGAGAGGAAGTCCGACAACCAAGGAATTAAAAAAGATACACTCATCCAGTCTGGTGAGCCGGGAGGAGCAGGGCGGAGGGAGAGTGCTAGGCGACCCCGCAGCGAGCTGGTGAGCAGACAGCAGGACCGCGGTTGGAGGGGCAGTTCCCATGGGGCTGCAGCACACCTAGACGGTGTGCCTGACCTAAGCGCGGGCAGACAAACCGTGAGAGAAAGCAGGGCGCAAGCCATCTGCGCAGATTGAGAGCACCAATGGGAGTGGAGTCCGCGGCGGGAGGAACTCCTGGCCTCACAGGAGAGTTCAATGGGGAGACCCACGGGGGATTGGAGCTGTGCAGCCTGTCCACCAACCCCGGAGCCAGCGCAGAGGGGCTCGAATCGCTTGCAGGAGGCAGTGTGGGTGAGGAGAGCGGAGCAGGCGCCATTGTGCTCTCAGGTCCCGCCCCCACAGGCTACGTCACAACACAGCGACCTGAGTTTCCCTGCCCAGGTGAACCCCAAGGCTCCGCCCTCCTCACAGTAACAGGCTCTCCGAGGGAAAAAAAATGGCCCAAAGAAAGGAACAGATCAAAGCTCCAGAACTG
>PVJI01008026.1:48839-74021 GCA_004026765.1 Micronycteris hirsuta
ACAGTTTAAAACCCTAGTAATCAGGATGCTCACAGAATTCGACGAAAAATTATCGAAATTGCTTGAACAAATGAGGAGAGATCTGCAGGGAACCAATAGGGATAAGAAGGAAACTGGGACTCAAATCAACAGAGTGGACCAGCAGAAAGAAAAAAACATCCAACCAGAAAAGAATGAAGAAACAAGAATTCAAAAAACACAGGAGGGGCTCAGAAACCTCCACGACATCTGTAAATGGCCCAACATATGGATCATCGGGCTGCCATAAGGAGAAGGAGAAATCCAAGGAATTGAAAACTTATTTGAACACATAATGATGGAGAATTTCCCGAAGCTGGTGAAGGAGATAGACTTTCGGGAAGTCCAGGAAGCTCAGAGAGTCCCAAAGAGATTGGACCCAAAGAGGAACACACCAAGACACATCATAATTACATTACCCAAGATCAAAAATAAGGAAAGGATCCTAGAAACAGCCAGAGAAAAGGTGACAGTTACCTACAAAGGAATTCCCATAAGACTGTCAGCTGATTTCTCAAAAGAGACCTTACAGGCAAGAAGGGGCTGGAGAGAAGTATTCCAAGTCATGAAAGGCAAGGACCTACATCCAAGAATACTCTATCCAGCAAAGATTTCATTTAGAATGGAAGGCCAGATAAAGTGCTTCTCAGATAAGGTCAAGTTCAAGAAGTTCATCACCACCCAGCCTTTATTGTATGAAATGTTGAAGGGAGTTATATGAGGTATGGAGGAACATCAACAGGGAAGTGGTTGGGGGAGAGGGTGGGAATGGGGCACAGAACAGATAGCATAAATGGTAGGTAGACAACAGACAGGGGGAGGTTAAGAATAGTATAGGAAGTGCAGAAGCAGAAGGACTTATGTGTATGACCTATGGACAAAACTAAAGGGTGGGGAAAGGGGGGTTAAGGGGGTGGGGGGCAAGAAGGGGGGGAAATGGGACAACTGTAACAGGATAATCAATAAAATATAGTTAAAAAAAGAATAAATTATAGAGAAAAAAGACAGCAGAGTTTGACCTTAGTTCCCATGCCAGAAACTCTAAAATCATCAGTTAATTGCAATGACTTGCAATTAAAATGACTGCCATTTGGGTCTCAGTAACAACTCTCGCAATTTGAGTGAGTCACAAAACCTCAAGATTAGACAAAACATCTTCATGCAATTTTCCAATGAACTCAAGTTCTGGAAAATAGAACTGCCCAATGCAGTACTTACCTTCTCTTAGATCACTTAGAAAATGGGGAAGGTCATCTATAGCATCTTTAAAGTCCAGAAATGAGCACATCCAGAAAGTGTGATAACATTAGAAATCACCAACCTCATCAGTCCATTCAAACAGAACAAGTTTCACTAAGAATCCCAGGGTACTCAGAAAGTGTGGGGTACCTGTTCTGAAGTCCGTCAGAGGCAGGAGAGTCTCCACGTTAGTGTTGAGCCTCCGCAAAGCTTCACTGAGGCTCTCAGACTCAGATTCCCAGCTGACTCCACTGTCATCTGTGTCACTATGCTGGCTACAGAGACTACACTTTTCTACAGAATCAAGGCAAATATACACCTAAGTGGGGAGAAAGCAAGGGAAAACCTTTCAAATTCTTTTAGTATTCATTTATCCAGACAAAAATCACTGTAGTAGACAGTCTCCAACAATGCCCCAATGATTCCTTGTAAAGTTCCTCTCCCACATCATATTGGAGTTGATCTTTGTGACCAAAAGAACATGACATGATGCCTCTGTCTTGCTGGCTTCACTGCTCTCCCAGGGAAAGCTGTGCTGTCATCCAGTCAACGGAGAGGCCCACACGGCAAGGCACTGAGCCCCCAGGCAGCATTGAGTGAGTTTTTTTTGAAAGTTCATCCTGCAATGCCCTCCCCCACCCCCAAAATCTTGATG
The DNA here is from genome assembly GCA_004026765.1 of Micronycteris hirsuta. NCBI lineage: Eukaryota > Metazoa > Chordata > Mammalia > Chiroptera > Phyllostomidae > Micronycteris > Micronycteris hirsuta. The sequence continues at coordinate 50,752 of PVJI01008026.1, forward strand.
GTGACCTTGAGAACTCCTGAGCCAGTACTGAACTAAGGAGCTTCTGATTCTTGACTCTCATTTGTGTTGTTTTCAGCTGCTAAATTTGGGGTAATCTGTTATGCAGCAATAAATAACTAATACAAAAAACCATGATAAAACCCAACAGTAGTACACTCCTATACTCTCTGATGAAACTGAAGAGCAAATTCTTTCCTTGCCAATGAAGGAAAGGTTTACTGTGGAAACTAGCTGAAGGGACTCTGTTACTTCACTGTGATTGCTTTCTTTTCTGTTGGCTAACAACTTTTTTGTTAGTGTACTTATTTATACAATCCATATTTATTGAGTGTCTACTATGTATTAGGCAGAATTCTAGGTTCTGGGTGCACCAATGACCAAAACAGGCAAAAGTCCCTATCTTCATGGAGTGACAGTCTGGTAGGGAAAAACAGACAAACATTGTAAGAAAGTAGAGAGGGCATTAGAAGGTGATCACTGGTATGGAAAAATCCAGAGCTTCTAGACTTCCTGTAGAAAGAGGACAGGGGAGTGAGATATTGAAGATTTCATAGGTTAAAATAGGTACAGTTTATAAATCTAAATGTTTAGTATAACTACAGCAACACAACACTGGGAAAACCAGCCAGTGCTTAAGAAATACTTGCCTTATTAACTATCGACAAATGTCTGAACAGGAAATTACTGCATGGGCAAACTAGCAGTCACCAAGCTTCAATTATTTAAAGTCAGTAAGAAGAAAAGGAGAAGAATCTTAAGAGTTAAAGACCATATTAAAGGCATATTATGCTTTAAAGACCAGAGTTAAAGGCATATTATGTCTTTAACAAACAACTAATCATGCAAATTAAATTACACACCTCATTAGGCGAGACCACATGCTTAACTTGAACAGGATAGAGTTCTCCTGGGGGAGACAGAGGTGAAGGCAAATACTCTGGTAGAATAGGGGTTTCTGTTTCAGACAAAAGCAATTCCTAAAACAACACAAAAAATTCAAATTCAGAATGATTACTACAAAAATCCACTACACTACCAAAATTCATGACAGTGCAACTTGCTTTCATTTAGCAAAAAGCTCTCTGGCACAGTAAATAACACAAATTGGAAAATGTGACAAATAAACAAAAGATCTTTAGAATTCTCTTGCCGCCCTCAATGAAAAATTTTGTATAACCCCCCCCATGTTTTCTTTTAATGTATACATATCTGCACATACACAATGTTCTGGAAAAATGGTTAATAGTTAACATTAACGCCACTGCCTAGCAGGACCCGGGGGTTTGGACTTTTTTGCTTTTCACATTTCTGTAGTATTTATTTTTAGAAAAAGTATGTATTTGTTTTCAAAAATTTTAAAAACTTAAAAATTTTTGTTCAAGTATAGTTGTCTCCATGCCCCGCATAAATCCCCGCACCCCAGCCATCCCCACTTCCCACCTTTGATCCTACCCCCCTTCAGTTTTGTCCATGTGTCCCTTATTGCTGTTCCTGAACACCCTTCCCCTCCCCTCCATTATCCTCTCCCACCTCCCCTCTGGTTATTGTCAGTTTCTTCTTAATTTCAATGTCTCTGGTTATATTTTGCTTGCTTGTTTGTTTTGTTGAATAGGTTCCACTTATAGATGAGATCATATGGTATTTGTGTTTCACTGCCTGGCCTATTTCACTTAGCATAATGCTCTCCAGTTCCATTCATGCTGTTGCAAAGGGTAGGAGCTCCTTTTTTCTTTTTGCTGCACAGTATTTCATTGTGTAAATGTACCACAGTTTCTCGATCCATTCATTTACTGATGGACACTTAGGCTGCTTCCAGCACTTGGCTATTGTAAATTGTGCTGCTATGAACACTGGGGTGCATAGGTTCTTTTAAATTGGTGTTTGAGGGCTCTTAGGGTATAATCTCAGCAGTGGAATTGCTGGGTAAAAAGGCAGTTCCATTTTCACTTTCCTGAGGAAATTCCACACAGTTTCCCACAGTGGCTGCACCAGTCTGCATTCCCACCAACAGTGCACTACGGCTCCCTTTTCTCCACATCCTCCCCAACACTTGTTTGTTGATTTGTTTATGATGGCCATTCTCACCAGTGTGAAGTAGTATATCATCATGGTTTTAATTTGTCTCTCTCTGATGGCTGGTGAAGCTGAGCATCTTTTCATATGTCTCTGGGCCCTCTGTATGTCCTCCTTGGAGAAGTGTCTGTTCAGGTCTTTTGCCCATTCCTTAATTGGGTTGTTTGTCTTCCTGGAGTGGAGTTGTGTGAGTTCTTTATATATTTTGGAGATCAAACCTTTGTCTGAGGTATCACTGGCAAATATGTTTCCCCATATAGTTGGTTCTCTTTTCATTTTAATGCTGTTTTCTTTTGCTGTGCAGAAGCTTTTTATTTTGATGAGATCCCATTTGTTTATTCTTTCCTTTACATCCCTTGCTTTAAGTGACATATCAGAGAAAATATTGCTGCGTAGAATATCTGAGATTTCCCTACCAATGTTTTCTTCTAGGGTTTTTATGGTGTCATGACATATATTAAATTCTTTTACCCACTTTGAATTTATTTTTGTGTATGGTGTAAGTTGGTGGTTGAGTTTCATTTTTTTCACAATAGCTGTCCAGCTCTCTGAACACTATTTGTTGAAGAGGCTATTTTTACTCCATTTTATACTTCTGCCCCCTTTGCCAAATACTAATTGACCACAGAGACATGAAATTATTTCTGGGCTCTCTATTCTGTTTCATTGGTCCATGTGTCTCTTCTTATGCCAGTACCAGACTGTTTTGATTACAGTGGCCTTGTAATACAGTTTGATATCAAATATTGTGATCCCTCCCACTTTGTTCTTTATCAAAATTGCTGTAACTATTTGTGGTCATTTATGATTCCATATAAATTTTTGAAATGTTTATTCTGTATCTGTGAAATATGCCATTGGTACTTTAATAGGTATTGCGTTGAATCTATAAATTGTTCTGGGTAGTGTGGACATTTTTTTTAAAAGATTTTATTTATTTTTAGAGAGAGGGGGAGGGAGGGAGACAGAGAGGGAGAGAAACAGCAATGTATGGTTGCCTCTCACATGGCCCTCACTGGGGACCCGGCCCGCAACCCAGGCATATGCCCCGATGGGAAATTGAACCGGGACCCTCTGGTTCCCAGCCTGCGCTCAATCCACTGAGCTACACCAGCCAGGGCAGTATGGACATTTTGATGATGTTAATTCTTCCAATCCATGAACATGGTGCATGTTTCCATCTGTTTGTGTGTTCCTTAGTTTTTTTCTTCAGTGTTGTGTAGTTTTCAGAATATAGGTCTCTTACCTCCTTGGTTTGGTTTATTCCTAGGTATTTTATTTTTCTTGTTACTCTTGCAAATGGATTCCCCCCCCCCAATTTCTGATGATATTTCATTGTTGGTGTACAAAAAGGTCTTTGATTTCTGAATATTGACTTCGTATCCTGCTGTTTTGCCAAATTCACTTATTAGGTCGAGTAGTTTTTTGGTGGAGTCCATAGGATTTTCTATTAACACTATTGTGTCATCTGCCAACAATGAGAGTTTTGTTTCCTCCTTTCCAATTTGGACGCCATTTATTTCTTTTTCTTATTTGATTGCTATGGCTAGGACTTCCAATACTGTGTTGAATAGGAGTGGTGAAAGCGGGCATCCTTGTCTTGTTCCTGATCTTAGTGGGAAAGCTTTTAGTTTTTGCCCACTGAGTATGATGTTGGCTGTAGGTCTCTCACAGTTGGCCTTGATTATGTTGAGGAATCCTCCCTCTATTCCCACTTTGCTGAGTGTTTTTCTCATAAATGGGTGCTATACCTTATCAAATCCTTTTTCTGCATCTATTGATATGATCATGAGATTTGTCTTTCATTTTGTTCATGTGATGTATTACATTTACTGATTTGAAAATATTGTACCATCCTTGCATCCATGGGATGAATCCCACTTGATTGTGGTGTATGATCTTTTTAATGTATTGCTGGATGAGGTTTGCCAATATTTTGTCGAGGATTTTAGCATCTATGTTCATCAGTGATACTGGCCTGTAGTTTTCTTTCTTTGTTGTGTCTTTATCTGATTTTGGGATTAAGATGATGCTGGCTTCCTAAAAAAGAGTCTGGGAGTCTTCTGTCTTCTTGGATATTTTGGAATAGTCTGTGAAGGATATGGGTTAGCTCTTCCTTAAATGTTTTGTAGAATTCTACTGTGAAACCATCCTATCCATGGCTTTTGTGTGCGGGGAGTTTTTTGATTACTGCTTCGATTCTGTCAGTTGTTGTTGGTCTGTCAGGCTTTATGCTTCTTCTTCATTCAGTTTTGGAAGATTATATTTTTCTAGAAATTTGTCCATTTCACCTAGGTTTTCAAATTTCTTGGCATATAGTTCTTCAGAGTAATTTCTTATAATCCTTTGTATTACTGTGGTATCAGTTGTAATCTCTTCCATTTCTGATTGTGTTTATTTGGGTCCTCTTTTTTTCTTGATGAGTCTGCCTAAAGGCTTGTTGATTTTATCTTAAAAAAAAAACAGCTTCTGGATTTATTGATCCTCAGAATTGTTCCTTTAGTCTCTATATCATTCAGTTCTGCTCTGATTTTGGTTCTTTCTTTCCTGCTACTTGCCCTGGGGTGTCTTTGTTGTTGTTCCTCCAGTTCTTGTAGATGTAGGGTTAGGCTGTTTCTTTGAAATGTTTCTATCTTTTTTAGGTAGCCCTGTATTGCTATGAACTTCCCTCTCAGGACTGCCTTTGCTGTGTCTCATAATTTTTGGAGTGTTGTGAGCTCATTTTCATTTGTTTCCAGAAACTTTTTGATTCCTTCCTTGATCTCATTCTTAACCCATTCACTGTTAAGTAGTATGCTATTCAATCTCCATGAATTTGAGTGTTTTTGAGTTTTTCTCTTGAGGTTGCTTTCTAGTTTGATTCTCTTGTGGTCAGAGAAGATGTTTGATATGATTTCAACTTTCTTGAATTTGTTGAGGTTGTTTTGTGTCCTATCATGTGGTCTATATTTGAAAATGTTCCATGTGCATTTGAAAAGAACGTGTATTTTGCTTCTCTGGGATGAAAGGTTCTATATATATCAGTTAAGTTCATTTGATCTAATGTATGGTTTAGTTCTGCAATATCCTTGTTGATATTTTGTTTGGAAGATCTGTACATTTTTGACAGTGGGGTGTTAAAATCTCCTATAATTGTGTTGCTGTCTATATCTTTCTTGAAGTCCTCCAAAATTTTCCTTATGTATTTTGGTGCTCCTATGTTGGGTGCATATATGTCTATAATGTTTATGTCTTCTTGGTGGATTTTTCCCTTGAGTATTATGAAGTATACTTCTGGGTCTCTTTTTTCACCTTTGTTTTGAAGTCTATTTTGTCTGATATGAGTATTGCTACCTGCCTTTTTCTTCCTGTTCATTTGCTTTGAATATTCTTTCCACCTGTTCACTTTCATTCTGTTTATGTCTTTTGTTGAGGTGGGTCTCTTGTAGGCAGCATATTTGTGGGTCATGATTTCTTATCCATTCAGCTATTCTATGTCTTTTGATTGGAGCATTTAATCCATGTACATTTAAGGTTATTATTGATAGGTACTTATTCATTGCCATTTTACTTCCTTCCTACCTGTGTTCCTCTCCCTCTCACTCTTTTTCTTCCTTTTTTTTTTAAGATTTTATTTATTCATTTTTAGAAGAAGGGAAGGGAGGGAGAAAGTGAGGGAGAGAAACATCAATGTGTGGTTGCTTTTCATGGGCTCCCTACTGGGGACCTGGCCTGCAACCCAGGCATGTGCCCTGACTGGGAATCGAACCAGCGACCCTTTGGTTCACAGCCCGTACTCAATCCACTGAGCTACACCAGCCAGGTCTCTTCCATTTCTAAAAGCAGTCCCTTTAGCATATCTTGCAGTGCTGGTTTGGTGGTGGTATATTCTTTGAGCCTTCTTTTGTCTGGGAAACTCCTTATTTGTCCTTCCATTTTAATTGAGGGACTTGCTGGATAGAGTGTCTTGGTTGCAGGCCTTTGCTTTTCATCACTTGGAATATTTCTTGCCATTCCCTTCTATCTTCGAGCGTTTCCACTGAGAATTCAGCTGCTAGCCTTATCGGGGCTCCCTTGCTGCCTTTAAGATTCTCTCTTTGTCATGGAATTTTGCCATTTTAATTATGATGTGTCTTGGAGTGGGCCTCTTCAGGTTCCTCTTGACTGGGACCCTCTGTGCTTCCTGGATTTGTGTGACTTTTTCTTTTATCAAATTAGGGAAGATTTTCAATCATTACTTTTTCAAACAGGTTTTGTATCCCTTGCTCTTTTTCTCCTTCCTGTATCCCTATTATACAGATATTATTACATTAGAATAAGTATGTTTTTTATAATAAAAACGAAAATAATATAGGAAATCCCAAAAGAAGATTTAAGTAAGTTAAAAATCATCCAAAAAAAAAAAAAAAGAGCGCTCTCTTTTAAGGTCTATAAAAGCATAAGGAATAATAAAACATTACATTATTCCGAAAAGGATCATAGCACTTAGCAGTTGTTAAAAGCAAGTATACATAAAAATGTGGGTGGTTCTTCTTTTAGAAAGTTAAAAAAAATTCTTGAATATAATAATTAGCATACAAAGTAAAATGATCATATTCAAATTTGGAAATTTATTACTATTTAACATTTTTAAACTGATGACAAACAAAATATATCTGAACCACTTAGTAGAGTTGAGCAAAACAGTGATTATCTTACTGTTGAATTCTACTGATTTATGTTTCACTTTACAACAAACATATATTTTTATAATAATAGGAACAAAATTCTACTTATAAATGAGAAAAACTTATTAAAACTCTTACTTCCCATATCAAATTGCACGTGCAACAAAATATAAATTTGGCTCATTATAATTAAAAACTCTGATGCTTCCATGGATGACCACCACCAAGAAAGTGAAAAGACAACCCACAGAATGGAAGAAAACATTTGCAAATCATGTATCTATTCAGGGACTTGTATACGAAATATGCAAAACCATAAAAACACCAGAAATTACAGGGTGGACAAGTCAGAGGTCACCAGCTAAAGCCCAGCTAAAAAGGGGTACAACTTTTCTCCCATTCTTCTTTATTTTTATTTCCTACTTTTCTCCAGTTTGACTGAGGTATAATTGATATATAACCTTGTATTAGTCCCATGTATACCACATAATGATTTGATGTAGGTACATACTTGTGAAATGATCACTACAGTAAGTCTAGTTAATGTCAATTGCTTCACAGAGTTAGAAAACCGTTTTCCTTCTGATCAAAATATGTAAGATTTATTCCCTTAGCAACTATAAAATATATAATAGTATTGTTAATGTTAGTCACCATGCTGTATGTAACGTCCTCAGGACTTAATTCTCTTACCACTGAAGTTTGTATCTTTGACAATCTTCACAGATTTTCTCACCTCCACCCCCCACCCATGTATCGCAGCCACCAGTCTTTTCTCTGTATCTATGAACTCAGTTTCTTTAGATTACACATATAAGTGAGATCATATGGTATTTATCGTTCTCTGACTTATTTTAGACCATGATTTCAAGGTCCACTGATGTTGTCATAAATGACAGGGTCTCCCTTTAATGTCTAAGTAATATTTCAAAATATATATACGTGCATATATATATATCACTCACATATATATGTATGTTTGTGTGCATACACATTTTTTTATTGTTGTTACATTTGTCCCACCTTTTTTCCCCGTTGATCACCCCAAACACATCCCCCCCACTCCCACAGTCAATCCTGCTCTACTGTCTGTGCCCATGAGTCCTCTATTTGTGTTCCTTTGCTTGCCCCTCCTCCCCTCTGGTCACTGTCAGTTTGTTCTTTATTTCCACGTCCCTGGTTCTATTTTGCTCATTTGTTTGTTTTGTTGATTAGGTCCACTTATAGGTGAGATCATATGGTATTTGTCTTTCACTACCTGGCTTATTTCCCTTAGCATAATGTTCTCCAGATCCATCCATGCTGCCACAAAGGGTAGGAGCTCACATTTTCTTTATCCAATCATCTGGCAATGGACACTCAGGCTGTTTCCATGTCTTGGCTATTGTAAATAATGCTGCAGTGAACACGGGTGTGCAGGTATCTTTTCAAAATAGTGATTTTGTTTCTTTGGATAAGGGGAATTGCTCGATCATAAGTTAGTTGTATTTTTAATTTTTTGAGGAATCTCCATTCTGTTTTCCACAGAGGCTGTGCCAACTTGCAGGCCAACCAGCAGTGCATGAGGGTGTCCTTTCCACTACATCCTCCCCAACCCTTGTTGTCTCTTGCCTTTCTGGTGACAGTCATTCTAAAAGGTGAGGTGATTATCTCACTAGGGTTTAGATTTGTACTTCCCTTATGATTAGTGATGTTGAGGATCTTTTCATGCACCTGTTGGCCATTTGTATGTCTTTTTTTTTTAATCCTCACCCAAGGACTTTAAAAAAAATTATTTTGGGGAGAGAGTAAGGATGACAGAGAGAATCATTTGGTTGGCTGCCTCCCATATGCACCCTAACTGGGAATCAAACCTGCAATGTTTTCGTGTATGGGATGATGCTCCAACCAGTAACTGAGCCACCCAGCCAGGGCATCACTTGTATGTCTTTTTTCAAAAACTATCTACTCTGATTCTCTGTCCATTTTTTAACCAATTTTTTTTTTGCTACTGAGTTGTATGAGTTCTTTATATATTAGTGATATTAGCCCCTTATCAGATATGTGATCTGCAAATATTTTCTTTCAGTAGACTGCCTTTTCACTTTGTTGTTTCTTTTGCTGTGCAGAAGCTTTTTAGTTGGATGCAGCCTCACTTGTTTAGTTTTGATTTGTTGCCTTTGTATTTGGTGTCAGAAATTTCTCCAAAGAAAATCAACAAATGGCCAAAAAGCACATGAAAATAAGCTCACCATCATCAGGAAAACACAAATCAAAACCACAATGAGAAACCACACTTCACACCTATCCTAGGATGGTTAGAAAAGAAGTCAGGTAATAAGTGTTGGTAAGAGTATAGAAAAAATAGAACCCTTGTACATTCTTAGTATAAAGGAAAATGATACAGCCCCTTTGGAAGACAGTCTTGGAGAGTTCCCTAAAATGGTTAACAGAGTCACTCCTGTGTCCACTCCTAAGTCCATACCCAGGAGAAGTGAAAACAGACAGGCATCCACCAAAAAACACTCACACAAATGTTCATAGTAGCTTTACTTGTAATCGCAAAAAGATGGAAATAATCTGTGTCCATCAACAGATTAATGGGCAAACAAAATGTGCTCTATTCAATGAAATATTAATCGGACATGAAAAGGACACATACTACAACATGAATGAACCTTGAAAACATTATGCTGAAGGAAAGAAGCCATCACAAAGGTCTTGGTATTGTGCGATTCCATTTGTAGAAATGTCCAGAATAGGGAAATCCACAGAGAGGAAATTTCCACGACATGACTGGGGAAAGGGAGAATGGGAAGGGACTGCTGTTGGTGAGGCTTCTCTTTGGGGTGATGGAATGTCGAATTAGACAGTCATGATGATTGCATAACTCAGTGAATACACTAAAAACTACTAAATTGCACACTTTAAAAAGTTGAAATTTATGATATGTAAATTATACCTTGATGAAACTGATATAAAAGAAAATGCTTACTTCCTGATTTTGAATCAGATCCTCTGTATTGATAAAGTATCCAAAATTTCCAAAATATTTGGACTGAAACTTACCTCAAACCTTATTTCCCATCTTTCCTCCTCATATTTTTTACTGTAATCTGTTGGTTTCTGAAATACAATATTATTAATGAATAAAGCCATCTTTATGTAATATCATTTTAAGGCACTTTTATATTTCATCTCCATAAAAGTTGGGTACATGTCCTTGTTTGCATTCATTTAGGTATTTTAGGTTAACTATGGGAAAATCTAACGTCCTAGTAATCTGAATATTGCAACAGTAAAAATCCTCAAAATTTGGCTAAACATATATCAACTGTAATTAGTTTAATATAAGAGAGTGGGAGCTCTTACCTTTCCCTTGAAATGTTAACAATGCAGTGTAACACTAAAAGAGACTAGTCTTTATAAAACTTGTTTGACATTGGAAACACCTTTTAGAGAAACACACGGGGAACACAAACGTACGTGCACACATCCAACTCCTTAAAAGAAATAGGTAGCAGTGAGGGTAACACAGACAAAGCTAAGTAGTATCACAGTTACTATGTGAGAGAAGAACAGTTTTTTACATTCAATCGAACACTCAATGTTTGGTTTTGTTCTATCACTAAAATGAATATTCAAAAAACTGACAAAGTGAACTATAACTATAGAAATAAAAGTATAACCTTATCATATAAAAGGTTATTACAATATTTATGATAAATATCACTTATGGTAGCTTGCAATGTGAGCCCATACCTACAATAGTCTAATTATCTTTTTAAAAATATTAAAAACAGAAGTAACAAGCAATCAGATTGGACTATTTAATGAAGCTAAGCTTAAAATATGGCTCTGAGTTTCCTGTAAGCAGACAAAATGGAGGTAATAATATAATGCCAAATAAAAGTAAAATTGCTGAGTCCTCTTCGGGCAGTAAATTCTATTAAGATTTTATTACTTATCTCTCTCTATTCAAACAATATTGGCTACATATAGATTTCTCACTAGGTTTGAAGGTACAGAAACATTAATTGAATTTAAATGCAATTAATCTTTTGGAGGACACCTATAAAGCATGATATAGCATATCACTTTCTCAATAAAAAAATTTACAAATTATTTTATCTTTCAACATATAGGACAGGTAGGATAATATTGAAGACTTGAGGGGTAAGACAACATAGAAAATTTTAACCAGAATTTTTTTCTCTAATTTAGATTCTTATAGAAAAATAGTTCACTTACTTCTTTCAGTATCTCCTCAGAATGTTTAAAAGTACAATATTTATGGTGTGCCATAAAATAAGAAAGTGACATTCCATCAAAATAGAGATGAACAGATAACTTCTCCCATGGATTTGCAGGTAATTCCTATTTCAGTTTAATTAAAAAATTATTATTATCAAAATAAAGTCTTTTTGAAGATTAAAATTTTAGTCAGCAAAAATAAAATTAGATTTCTGAAAGTCATAGTATTACCAGTTTGACTAATGACTCATTTCATAAACTTTTTTCATGGTATTTTTGCAGGTTATGAGGTAATATGATATTATTTTGGTATTTGTAAAATATATTTACATGTCAAGATAGAGTGTTATGCTTACATACTAAAAAACAATTTACTACACCTCATTTTTATTTTTTTAAAGTTTTTAAAAAAGATTTTATTTATTTATTTTAGAGAGAGGGGACGGGAGGAAGAAAGAGAAGGAGAGAAACATCAATGTGTGGTTGCCTCTCATGTGGCCCTCACTGGGGACCTGGCCTGCAACCCAGGCATATGCCCTGACTGGGATGCAAACCAGTGACCCTTTGTCTCAAAGGCCAGTGCTCAATCCATTGAGCCACACTAGCCAGGGGACTACACCTCATTTTTAGGTGATACTAGTAATTATACCAAGTAGAAGGAGAAAGAAAAGTTCTTTTCAGGGGTAAAAAGAATGAAATTTAGTTCTAAATTCAAGAATGGCAGAAATGGAAGGATTAACAGCATGATGCTAATGGCTCTTCAGTACCTGGACTATGATCAGGTACTGAGAGCAGGCACATATTCACCAGCTGATCTGTCTTATCCTCTCCCCTTAGCTGCTGAAGTCCAAAGTCAGGTCTCTACTGAGTTTTTATAATGGCCTGCCAGTAGAGCTCTCTGCTTCTATCTTTTTCTGTTATTCAGTTTCTATCAGGCAGAATGAAAACACCAGAATGTTAGGTCAGATCATGCCACTCCCTGACTCCTGGTCTGCCCAACAGTGGAGCTCTTACAAGCTTTCTTCTGTCCCCACCTCTTCTCTGTGTTGATCCTTCTGCTCCAGCCACAGATGCTTCTTGGCTACACTGGAATAGTCAAGGTGAGCTCCTGCCTTGGAGCCCTTTGCACTATTCTCCTGGTATCCTTGCTCTCTCACCATTCTAAAGTCTTTACTGGAACCTTTGTAGTGATGTCGTCCCTGACCATTCTATTTAAAATGACTTCCTCCCCAGCCTCACCTCTCCCTGTCTGACTTTCCTGCTTTATCTTTCTTTCCAGAAATTGTTACTACCTAAAACACCTTATGTTTTAATTTTGTTCTGCACCACTAAAATGGGAGCTCCATGAAGGCAGGGATTTCTGACTATTCAGTTCACTGCTGTCCCTCCAAGCCTGGGTCAAGTTTGGTAAGCACTAGGGCTGCAGGGCATACAAATCCATTGTTTCTGAGACACTGAGCAGTATTTGGTACACAGCAGATCCTTCAGTCAAAACATTGATAAGATGCCTAGAAACTTAACTTTTCATTTTGTTTGAGGACTTACTATACTGCAAGTTGTTCTCCCATGTTAAGCGAAGCAGCAGAGAAAGCTGCCTTGATAAACTAAAAAATCTGAATCCCTGCCTTATTTCTGTGATGTCCCACAGAGGCTGTGAGTAACCAGAGGGGCTCTGGGTACTAACACAAACAACATTAATGGCTTCTCTACGTTCTCATTCATGTGGGTCTGTGGCTCTTCTTAGGTCTTTATCACCCTATCATCACAGCTTTCATAGAGAAATACTTCCCTTACAGTTTTGTATCTTTCTACTGGAATCCTCAAACATAGCTGTAGATTAATCTTCTTAATTCACACGCTGCTCAGAAACCTCCAATGGGGCCCCACTGAGTGACCACTACCTTTCTTAAATCCTATTCACCGCTATTTTTTCTCCCCAAACCTCTGTTCTTCTAGTCAAACAGTTATACTATTTCTTAAAAAATATGCCATATTCATTTGTCTCTGTGTCTCCTGGTGCATTCCATTTCCCTGGTCAGGAGAACTTCCTACCTTTTCTTTAAGGACTACCTCAGTTCTCACTATCTCTAAGTCCCTATGCACTTACTCATTTCACCAGCCACTAGACTCTTAGCAAGTGACTTTGTAGTGTACAGCTCTGAGGCTTACTTATGGCATCTAGTTGTTTCCTTGACTGAAGGTGGTCTTTGAGCACAGGGTTTTACCTGCAATTAGTATAGTGCTCCATGTGCAGCCTGCCCTGAAAATTACCACACATAGTGTTAATTATTTATTTAAATCCTCACCTTAGAATATGTTTATTGATTTTAGAGAGAGGAGAGGGGGAGGAGGAAGGGAGAGAGGGAAAGAGAAACATTGATCAGTTGAGTATCATACGTGCCTTAACCAGGGACTGAATCTGCAACCCAGGCATGTGCCCTGACTGGGAATCAAACCCATGACCTAGGTATTTGCCCTGACCAGGAATTGAACCCACAACCTTTTGGTTTGTGGAATGACACTCCAACTGAGCTACCCAGCCAGGGCTACCAAATGTATTTTTAAACACCTTTTATTTTTTGCTCCCTGCTATCAAAATAAGTTGTTAAAGAATCTTACAAATTAGGGTCCCGGTTCGATTCCCAGTCAGGGCACATGCCTGGGTTGCGGGCCAGGTCCCCACTGAGGGCCATGTGAGAGGCAACCATACATTGCTGTTTCTCTCCCTCTCTGTCTCCCTCCCCTCCCCTCTCTATAGAAATAAATAAAAAAATTAAAAAAAAAAGAATCTTACAAATTACTGACTTTAATGCTTATAAAAGTTCTCAGAAACTTACTAAGCTTAGCTTTATTTAAAATAAGCCTAGGGCCCTGGCTGGTGTGGCTCAGTAGATTGAGCGCTGGCCTGCAAACTGAAAGGTCGCTGGTTTGATTCCCAGTCAGTGCACATGGCTGGGTTAGAGTGCAAGAGGCAACAGATCCATGTATCGCTCACATATTGATGTTTCTCTCCCTCTCTCTCTAAAAAAATAAGGTAAATAAATAAAATCTTTAAAAATAAACCTAGGGACTAAAGTGCACTGTAAGTATATCAAAGTACTTATTGATATAACTTCTTTATATCAATAAGTAATTTATATTAACATAGGAACATCATTCATCATAAAAAATATACCTCAAATTATGTTACCTATAACTCTTTATGGCTAACAATTTAAATCAATGACATATGCTTTAAGTACAAATTACCATAACGTGAATTTCCACCTCTCTCTTTGAAAGCAGTTCCTGAAGGAGTTCTATTGCATCTGGTTGCCAGATACCCCCAACCTATTTGAGAGGAATAAACTAAGAATCATTCACATTTTCATAAAATAATTCAGGAAGCAAATGAAGATACACAAAAGTAGCCATAAACACATACCACTGGAGAGTAGTACAAAATATATAAGCAGTTTTCAGAGAATACCATGGGTGTACGATAGAAATGATCTTAAAAAAACTAGTATTTAACTGAACTTCCCACCATCATAACCTCTTAAAGCACTTTATGCTTTAAAAATATAAGCCTGCATTAAAAATAAAGCATGATAATACTTTTTTATAATGCCAATGTGGTGCTTGTACAGTATGTACTACAATGTCTACAATATGTGTTTATTAGGGAGCAGTGACAGTCATGTTTCACATGCTGAGAAAAAGAACTGGGGCCTCCCGCCCCCTCCCGCAGACAGGGTGTGAATGACGACTGCACCTCTGGCGACATTGTGACTACAGAACCACCAGGAACTCTGAGCCAAACCACCTAATCCCTGGTTACAGAAACTTTGTGAAATTAAAACAAAGTTTACAGATAATTTAGATCACTGAGTCTGAGCTTGTTTGTTATGTATACAGCAAGACATAATTAATATACAGTTCTTTATCTCATTTCTAGCTTCAAATCCTTTGAAATTATATTTGATGAAGAAATAACAATTTTTATAAGCTTATGCCTTTGCATCTATGAAGATATTAATTCTCTTAATTTATTCAGATGTTTTTTATCCTTCAGTATAAGTCTGTAGTTTTCTTCATAAAGACCCTTTAGCTATCATATTAAATATTTTACTATTTTTATTACATTCTAGTTTCTAGAAAATTGTTAATAAAAAACAGTATTTAAAATTAATCATCTGAGAATCACATCAATATTACAACTAAAATACAAACACCCATCACTCAGAACCATCAGAAATTGAAAAGAATGGAAGTCTGACAACTACAGAATTAAAGAAACCACAATCATCCAGACTGGTAGGAGGAGTGCAGATGTGGAATGGGCTGGTGCCATACCCAAGTGTATTGGATAAAAATCCAAGAGGAGTATCTTGGGAGTGAGGAGTCCCAGACCCACACCAGGCCCCTACCTCAGGATTCCAATGCCAGGAAGACAAGTCCCCATAACTTCTGACTGCAAAACCAGTGGGGATTGAGTCAGTGGAACTTCTGCACTCCCAAGCAGTTCCTCTGAAAGAACCCACAAAACGGCTTATCGGACTCACTCCCTCTGGGCTCCAGCACCAGGGTAGCAGCTTAAAAGTTTACCAGTGGCATACAGGGAGGAAGTGAAGTGTCTGGAATAAAGGCCTGCCCTGGAGATCCCCAGAGACTCAGTCCCACCCAAGCTGCTTTTCCATAGTAGTGGCTGGTCTTGGCTCATGCTTCACAACTTCCTAAATTCTCTCAAACAAGCAACAATCAGTCTCAGTGAGCCCTGAATCTTCATACCCCAAACTAGGGGGTCCCAGGCCCAGCCCTAAGAGCAACCAGACTAGATTCACAGCTTGGCTTTGCCTAGGAATCTCCAAGCCCAGCATAAATAGCAGCCATCTAAGACTGCTTTATAGCTCAGGCAGGGTGGTCCCAGGCAAAACATAGGTGGGGGCTGCACCACCCTGGAAACCCCAGGGCCTGTGCATCCAGTGGATGACTACAGACCCTGTCGAGTACCACAGCACAGCCCCTGAACAGCTGATCCTCCATGAAGAGCAGAGGTTGGTGGTAAGTGGTCATAGCCAGTCCTTATAGCTGACTGGCCTGGGTAAATCCCTCCCATTGACCTGCCAACAGCAATCAAGGCTCAACTACAAGAGGATGATGTATGCAGCCCACACAAAGGGCGCACCCTGAGTACTCAGCTTGGGTGATAGGGGAGGCTGTGCCACTGTACCTCATAGGACACCTACTACATTAGGCCATGTTACCAAGACAGGGAGTCTTAGCAACTCTACCTAATACATATAAGCAAACACAGGGAAGCTGCCAAAATGAGGAGACAAAGAAACATGCCCCAAATGAAAGAACAGACCAAAATTGTAGGAAGAAAATTAACAAAATGGAGATAAGCAATCTCTCAGATGCAGAGCTCAAAACACTGGTTATAAGGATGCTCAAGGAACTTAGGGAGGACCTCAACAGCATAAAAAAAAATCCAGTCAGACACAAAGGTTACACTAATTGAAATCAAGAACAATTTACAGGGAAACAACAGTAGACGAAGTCAAAAATCAAACCAATGATTTGGAACATAAGAAGCCAAATCAATCAATCAGAGCAAGAAGAAGAAAAGAGAACCTTCCCTAACCCTGCCCAAAACGAGGATAGTGTAAGGAGCCTCATGGTGTGGGGATTCCTGAGGGAATGGGGAATGCTGGGTGGAGGGGGGCAGAAGGGGAAAAATTGGACAACTGTAATAGCATAATCAATATAATTAGAAAAATTAAGTAATCATCCTAGAGATAACTGTTTACTCACAGGTATGGTACGATAGAGCTGACAAGGAATACAAAACTGGGGTGTGTCAGGATATAGCAAAATAGGGTAGAGATGGCACTGTGGGATCTTCTCAGTGAATCCATGATCTAAATATTGTACCTGAAACAAGATAAATGCAAGTTATAATTAAAATTTACTATTAAAAACTAAAGGACAGAAGAATCTCCTGGGGCTTATAAAAAAAACGGTATCTTAATAAGATATCTAAATCTCAAATTGAAAAATCTTCAGAAAAAAGCAACATTGTATATACCCTCATTCCATAGTGTATTAACATTGTCAAAAGGTTTTCTTATACATAAACCAGAGCTTCTTAAAAATAAACAGATAAACAAACAAACAAAAAACAAGTAAACTGGTCATTATTAGATTTACAAATTCCTGGAAAATAATCCATTTTTATGGTAATTTTAAAATTTTGTTTCATTATTTTCCCCCAAGTAATTTAGAAGTACTCATTTATATTTAGTAAAGGAAATTTCTCAAATTCTCAGTATTTCTCTGTTTCAAAAAGTTCCTTCTCTGGTTGCCTTGGCAATTAGCATTTTAAAAATGAAATAGATCACAGGATTGTGAAGTATGGCATAGGGAATATACTCAATAATACTGTAGAAACTACATGTAACTGAAAAATAACAACCACCAAAGCCCAAAGTGAGTATAAGGAAGGAAATAATAAAAGATTAGAGCAGAAACAAATGAAATAGAGTCTAAAAAAATGATACAAAGGCTCAATGAATCCAAGAGCTGGTTTTTTGAAAAGACAAACAAGATTGACAAACATTTAACCAGACTCATTGAGAAAAAAGAGAAAGGATCCAAATAAATAAAATCAGAATTGAAAAAGGAGAAATGACAACTGACACCAATGAAATACAAAGATTGTGAGAAAATATTATGAACAACTGTATGCCAACAAACTGGACAACCTAGATGAAATGGATAAATTCCTAGATACATACAATCTTCTAAAACTAAATCAGAGAAAAATCAGAGAACCTGAATAGATAGATCACACATAGTGAAATTAAAGTAGTAATAAAAAAACTCCCAACAAACAAAGGCCCTGGACCAGATGGCTTCACAGGTGAATGTCACCAAACATTCCTAGAACTAACACCTCTTTTTCTCAAACTATTTTATAAAATTCAAGAGGAGGGAACACTCCCACACTCATTTTATAAGGCAAGCAATATCCTAACCCCAAAACCAGATAAAGACACTACAAAGAAAGAAAACTACAGGCTAATATCCCTGATGAACACAGATGCTAAAATTCTCAACAAAATACTAGCAAACTGAATACGGCAATGCATCAAAAAGATTATACACCATAATCAAGTGGGATTTATTCCAGGAATGTAAGGTTGGTGCAACATTTGTAAATCAATAAATGTCATTCACCACATAAACAAAATGAAGGATAAAAACAATTTGATCGTATCAATAGATGCATTAAAAGCATTTGATAAAATCCAGCACCCATTCATGATAAAAACTCTCAGCAAAGTGGGAATAGAAGGAACATACCTCAACATAATAAAGGTCATACATACAAACCCACTGCCTGCATCATTCCTTTTTGATGCAGGACAAAAACTACAAGCATTCCCTTTAAGATCAGGAACAAGACAGGTATGTCCACTTTCACCACTCTTATTCAACATAGTACTGGAAGTCCTCGCCACAGCAATCAGACAAGAAGAAGAAATAAAAGGCATCCAAATTTGAAAGGAAGAAATGAAACTGTCATTATTTGCAGATGATATGATACTGTACATAGAGAACCCCAAAGATTCCAACAAGAGACTACTAGAACTGATAAAGGAATTTAGTATAGTAGCAGGATACAAAATTAATATGCAGAAATAAGTTGCACTTTTATATGCCAATAATGAAGTAACAGAAAAAGAAATTAAGAAAAACAATCCCATTCACAATTGCTTCAAAAAGAATAAAATACCTAGGAATAAAATTAACCAAGGATGTAAAAGACCTGTACATAGAAAATTATATGACACCGAAGAAAAATTGAAGATCAAGTAAGTGGAAGCACATATTGTGTTTCTGGATAGGAAGAATTAACATCATTAAAATGTCCATACTACCCAAAGCAATTTACAGATTCAATGCAATTCCTATCAGGATTCCAATGACATATTTCAAAGACTAGAACAAATACTTCAAAGATTTTTATGGAGGTACAAAAGGTCCTACATAGCAACAGTGATCCTTAGAAAGAACAAAGTTGGAGAATCACGCTACCTAACATCAAACTGTACAAGGCCATGGTAATCAAAACAGCATGATGCTGGCATAAAAACAGACACATAGATTGATGGAACAGAATAGAGAGCCCAGAAATAGACCCACACCTTTATAGTCAACTAATATTCAACAGAGGAAGCAAGCACATACAATAGGATAAAGATAGTTTATTCAATGAATGGTATTGGGAAAATTGGACAGATACATGCAGAAAAATTAAACTAGAGCACGTTCTTATACCACACATAAGAAGAAATTCAAAATAAATCAAAGACTTAAATGTTAGACCTGAAAACAAACATCTTAGAAGAAAATACAGGCAACAAAATCTTGGACATAGCTTGTAGCAATATTTTATGGGATATATCTTCCCCAGGTGAGGGAAACAAAAGAAAAAATAAACAAATGGGACTACATCAAACTAAAAAGTTTCAGCATGGGAAAGGAAATCATCAACAAAATAAAAAAGACAACCCAAAGAATGGGAGAACATGTTCACCAATACATCTGATAAGGTATTAGTATCCAAAATTTATAAAGAACTTCAAAAATTCAACACCAATATGTTTTCCCATATAGTTGGTTCTTTTTTCATTTTAATGCTGTTTTCTTTAGCTATGCAGAAGCTTTTTAATTTGATGAGGTCCCACTTGTGTACATATTTGCCAATGATACCTTGGACAAGGGTTTGATCTCCAAAATATATAAAGAACTCACACGACTCCACTCCAGGGAGAAAAAAAACTCAATTAAAAAATGGGCAAAAGACTTGAACAGATACTCTCCAAGGAGGACATACGGAGGGCCCAGAGACATATGAAAAGATGCTCAGCATCACTAGCCATCAAAGAGATGCAAATTAGGACCTCAGTGAGATACCACCTCACACCAATCAGAATGGCCATCATAAACAAATCAACAAACAAGTGTTGGAGAGGATGCAGAGAAAAGGGAACCCTAGTGCACTGCTGGTGGGAATGCAGACTGGTACAGTCACTGTGGAAAACAGTATGGAATTTCCTCAGAAAACTAAAAATGGAACTGCCTTTTGACCCAGCAATTCTACTGCTGGGGTTATACTCTAAGAATCCTGAAACACCAATTCAAAAGAACCTGTGTACCCCAATGTTCATAGCAGCACAATTTACAATAGCCAAGTGCTGGAAGCAACCTAGGTGCCCAATAGCAAACGAGTGGATCAAAAAACTATGGTACATTTACATAATGGAAGTCTACGCAGCAGAGAGAAAGAAGAAGCTCCTACCCTTTGCAACAGCATGGATGGAACTGGAGAGCATTATGCTAAGTGAAATAAGCCAGGCAGTGAGGGACAAATACCATATGATCTCACCATTAATTGGAACATAATCAACAAAGGAAAAAAGCAAACAAAATATAACCAGAGACATTGAAATTAAGAACAATGTAACAATGGCTGGTGGGGGGGCAGTGGGGGGAAGGGTTTTCAGGAACTACTATAAAGGACACATGGACAAAACCAAGGGGGAGGGTGGAAGCAAGGGAGGGAGCTGGGTTTGGCTGGAGTGGGGAGAGTGAGGGGGGGAGAAAATGCAAACAACTGTAATTGAACAAAAATAATTAAAAAAAAAGAAACTCAACACACAAAAAAAAAACAATTAAAAAATAGTCAAAGGACCTGAATAGACACTTCTCCAAAGAGGACATTCAGATGGCCAATAGACATAAGAAAAGTTTCTCAGTGTCAATAATCAGCAAGAGAAATGCAAATTAAAACCACAATGTGGTGCCTTCTCACACCTCAGTGATAGCCTGTGAGAATGGCTATCATTAATAAATAAATGAACAAGTGCTGGTGAGGATGTGGAGAAAGGGGAACAGTTTTGCACTGTTGGTGGGAATGCAGGCTGGTGCAACCACTGTGGAAAGCAGTATGGAGATACCTCAAAAAATTAAAAATGGATCTGCCTTTTGACCCAGTGATCCCACTTCTGGCAATATATCCAAAGGAACTCATAACACTAATTGACAAGAATATAAGCACCCCTAATGTTCATTGCAGTGTATTTACAACAGTCAAGAGATGGAAGCAACTCAAGTGTCTATCAGTAGATGAGTAGATAAAACAACTATGAGACATTTACACAGCAGAATACTACTTGGCAATAAAAAAGAAGAAAATGTTACCCTTTTCAACAGTATGGCTGGACCTGGAGAACATTATGCTAAGTGAAATAAGCCAGTCAGAGAAAGATAAATACCATATGATTTCACTCATATGTGGAATCTAGTGAACAAACTGACTTAACAATCAAAACAGAGACAGACCCGTAGATGGAGAGCAGATGACAGCAGGTGGGTGGCGCAAAGGTGTGGGGGTGGAAAGACTGAGCGAAAGCGAAAAAGGACTCATGGACATGGACAACAGTGTGATGATTGCTGGAGGGAGGTGGGTATGAAGGGACGAAATGGTAGTAAAATAATACAATAAAGATTAAATTAAAAAATGAAACAGATCACAGGGATGTAAAGTACAGCATAGGGAATACAGTGAATGATACTGTAATAACTACATATAATGCCAAGCAGGTACTAGACGTATCAGTGGGAATACTTTGTACATTATATAAATATCACTATGTACTACACCTAAAATAAATACAATATTGTATTTCAGCTGTAACTGAAAATTTAAAAAAATGAAATAGAGCTGAATAAAAATGAGTATATTAGATGTAGTTAGGGTGAATATAGTTTCATGTAATGTTTATTTCTTAATGTCAATCATAGGATAACTTTGACAGATACCAGGTTTAGGAATGAAAAGTTTATTGTGCATACTTGAAATGAAAAATGACCACAGGAAATAACAGTGATGATTAAAGTATAAAAATACTTTGAAATAAATTTTAAAAAGAAGAGCTATGAGAAAAAAATAAAGTTCACCACCATCTTATTTATTTGAATTCCACATATGTGAAGTTCATAAATTATGGTAACTTAGTGAAAGTGAATTTCAGTTCACTTTTCAATTAAAGAAAGGTTGTCTAAATGATTCAAATATATTTGAAAATGCACTCATTTTTACATAAACACATAAATCTGTAAGTATCCACATCCTTAAATACCCTAAATTTGAAACTACTTTATTTCTGCAACCATTTAAAGCTTGTCCAGTAGAAAAAACACAAACCTTAGATCAGAAATTTAGGAATGAGAGACTTCCTAAGATGGCGGCATAGGTGAATGCACCGTACCGCCTTGCACAACCAAACAAGGAAAAAAATCAGAAATCTACACATCCAAAAACAGCCAGATCTGACAGAAAAACATATTGAGAGGAAGTCCGATAACCAAGGAATTAAAGAAGATACATTCATCCAGTTTAGTGAGCCGGGAGGGGCAGGGCGGAGGGAGAGGGCTCAGCGACCCCTCGGCGAGCAGGTGAGCAGACTGCAGGACCTCAGTTGGAGGGGCGGTCCCTGCGTGGCTGCAGCACACCCAGACGGGGGGCCCGACTGAAGCGTGGTCTGCGCCTGGCTCATCCGGACCCAGCAGGGCCAAGACTGGTGGACTGGGCAGGTCTGCATTCACGTGCAGAGAAACCGGGAGAGAAAGCAGAGCACAACCCATCGGCGCAGATTGAGAGCACCTGTGGGGGTGGAGTCAGCGGTGGGAGGAACTCCCGGCCTCACAGGAGAGTTCACTGGGGAAACCCACAGGGGATTGGAGCTGTGCAGCCCGTCCAGCAACCCCGGAGCGACCCCCGGAGCCAGCGCAGAGGGGCCCGAAGTGCTTGCAGGAGGCGGTGTGGGTGTGGAGAGCGGAGAAGGCGCCATTGTGCACTCAGGTCCCGCCCCCACAGGCTACGTCACAGCACAACTACCGGGAGCTTCCCTGCACAGGGGATCCCCAAGACTCTGCCCCCCTTACAGTAACAGGCTCACCGAATGGGAAAAAAAATGGCCCAAAGAAATGAACAGATCAAAGCCCCAGAGCTAACTGACCAAGAAATAGCCAACCTATCAGATGCACAGTTCAAAACCCTAGTAATCAGGATGCTAACAGAATTTGACGAAAAATTAACGAACTTGCTTGAACAAATGAGGAGAGATCTGCAGGGAACCAATAGAGATAAGGAAACTGGGACTCAAATCAATGGAGTGGACCAGCAGAAAGAAAAAAACATCCAACCAGAAAAGAATGAAGCAACAAGAATTCAAAAAATGGAGGAGGGGCTCAGAAACCTCCAAG
>PVJI01008027.1:0-73753 GCA_004026765.1 Micronycteris hirsuta
CGTGGCTTGCCCAGCCAGGGTTTTTATCAGGGGCCAATTTACATAGGATTGATTATTCATGGGATTAAGCAGAACAGGTAGGATTACTCATAGCAAGGCATTGGATGTAAATTCAGATCTGGTGGCAGACAGGACCAGGTTAAAGTAATATGCAGGGCACAGCAAGCCAGAATTTTTTAAGATACATCTTTGCCAAATTTCTATTAGAGAATTCCCATTCCACAGACATGATCCACACTTGTTTACACGGGAATCACATGGAGCTGTGCTCAAAACGTGTAAATTCTCAGGACTATGTGTTTACACGTGTGTGGAGATCACTGCCACATGAAACAGTTAACTATTATAGTTGTACCTAAAATGTAGACAAATATCTCTGGAGGGGAAACAGTAGAAAGCAAAGCAATGCAAAAGATTGGAAAAAAGCAAAGACTGAAGTAGCTGAGTCACAGACGGGCACAGAGCAGAGTTTAAGACAGCCTCACCTGACGTGAGGCCCGGAGTCGGAGTCCAGCCTGGACACAGGGCGAGGCCCCTGTGCTTGCCAAGAAGGCTGAACAGAAAGCTGCTTGCTCAGCAGGGCAGGAGGACTCACCAAAGTCTCAAAACTTAGCGGAGGGTTTTACCAAAAACCTACAAAAACCATGCTACAACTTTATAAACTATTTTTTTAAACTATGAAGAGAAGGGAGATGCATACTAGTGCCACTTCTTTCAGCATTATTTTCAGAGGTCCTTGTCAATGCAGTAAAGCAAGAAAAGAAATATAATCTCCAAGGATTAAAGGTTAATTATTATTTTTTTATTATTGGAATTTATCTACAAATAAAAAAGCTAGACTCAGTAAGAGAGTTCAGTAAGTTCACTAGGTACAAGAAAAGCAATATAAAAAATTAACAACATTTCTATACATATACAAGCAAAAAATACAATTGTTTTCAAGAAAATATTTATAATAACAGTAGAAAATATAAGTGAACTGAGGAAAAGATCAACCAAAGGAAGTAGAAAACCTGATGGAAATTTAAAAAACATTTGTTGAGAGATCTGAAGAAGCATAAATAAATGGAGATATATAATGTATCTATTAATAGAAAGACTGAATAATATAAACATAATAAGCTAAGTTCAACACGATTCCAATCAAATACCAAAAAGGCTTTTACAATATTTGACAAACTATTTCTAAAATATATTGAAAAATGCAAAGTTCCAAAAATAGCTGATACAACTTGGAGAATGAATAAGGTGGCATTCTGGAAGATAGAGCTTGCTTTTCCAAATGTCAAGAGTTATTATAAATCTATAGTTATTAAAATAGAATGGCATTGGGGGGAGGGGGAGGGGAGGGGAGAGGATGCAAATAACTGTAATTGAACAACAATAAAGTAATAAAAAAAAGATAGAATGGCATTGGCTCAGTGAAAGGCAAATAGGTAACTGGATTAGCATTTTTAAGACATACTCAACTACATAGAAATATAGTATATGAGGTGATATTTGGAAAATGAGGTGGTAATTAGAGAAGTAATGATGGATTTCATGCTTATGTATTTAATGGTGCAGAAACAAGTGGCTACATAGGAAAATGTTACTATTAGATCCTTCTTATATTATACAGTACAGGGTGGGGTAAAGTAGGTTTGCAGTTGTGAGTACACACCACACAGAGTTTATTCTTACATTAGTATTTATTAATTATTGCATTAGTTTCCATACAAACAACTGTAAACCTAGTTTTGCCTCACCCTACATATTGAATTCCAGGTGAGTAAGGGACAAATTCTGAAAGGCAGTATTTGCAAGCCTTTAGAAAAAAGGTAGGTCTTTAGTCTGATACATGAAAAGATATCTGAGACAAGACAGAAAAATTTCAAACCATAATTTTTATTACTTTTACTACCCTCATATAAGAAACACCATTCACAAGTTAAAATTCAAACCATGGCCTTTGAGATTATTGTAATTGTACATAACCTACAATGATCAAGTGCTAGAGTACATAAATAGATATATACCAGTAAAAAAAAAATGTGGTACATAAACCCAACTAAAAATGAGAAAATATTAGAATTAGGCAATTTTGGGGACAGAAAATTAGAATGTTTAATAAACATGAAAAGATGCTCAAACTTAGAGAAATGCAGGGTAATATTTTGAGATGCCTACTATTTCTCACCGATCAGATCAGAAAAATAATTTAAAAGTCTAACAACACCTAGTCTTGTTGACAATGTGAAGAAGCAGAAATAAATATATTTCAGGGAGGAGGAGTTTTAGTTACAGACACATTTGATAGTGATTTGGGCAAGATCTTAAAGTAGTGAAGCTATGTGTATCCTATAACTTATGTAACAGAAAAAAAAAAAAAAAAAACACCAGACCTCTAGATTTATCTGTATAAGTAGTGAAACCCTGTCAAGTGTACACAAGGAAACACATGGATCATGTTCAATGTGACATTGCTTATTTTCTCAGAATAAGCAATGTGACTGCCCTAAATGTTCATCAGAGAAAAAGTGGGTGAATCAACGTGGCGCGTGCATGCAATGAACTCCTGTGTAACTGTTAAAATAAGTGAAGTAGTGCAACATGTAGCAACGCAGGGGAAAAAATGGAAACAGGAGAAAGAAAAACCAAGTTGAAGGAGTTGTTAGTGTGTTGGGATGGCCATTAACAAGTACCACAGACTGGATGGCTTAAGCAACAGACATTTTACTTTGTTACAGTTGTGGGGGCTGGAAGCCCAAGGTCAAGCTTCAGTAGGTTTGGTTTCTTCTGAGACATCTCTCCTTGGTACAGATAGTCACCTTCTTTCTGTGACATCACAGATCTGTTTCTCTGTGCACCTTTCTGGTATCTCTTCCTCTTCTTATAAGATCAAGAGTTTGGATTAGGGTATGCATAAAAGCCATTTATCTTAATCACCTCTTTAAAGGCGCTAGCTCCAAATACAGTCATATTTAAGGTGGTAGGGATTAAGACTTCCACCTATGAATTGGGGTGGGGCGGGGGCACAATTCATCCCCTAATCAGGGTGATATCACTTATAAACTTTAAAAACATGAAGAACTAAACTACAGGTTCCTTACCAGTAAAAGCGCTTTACCATTAGCAAGACTTTAGGATGGTAGCACATCTCAGGTTGGAGGAAAAGAAATGTCATCTGTATCTGTAAGAGAAAAAGATCAGGAGCTAATGTGGCAAAATATTAAGATAAGTAAAGCCAAGTGACAGCTACAGATGTGTTTATAATATTCTCTGCATTGTTGTGTCTTTGCAACATTGTATTAAGAAACTGAAAGTTCTTCTTACGGAAAGAGTAGAACCATGATTGATGGGAGACAGGAAAAGCACAGGTGTAGATTCCTCAATGACTTTCCTGGTATCTTATTCCTCAGTGCCCATGTGCAGCTCCATCCATCAACTGAACAGATTTACATGAGGGTCAGTAGGAGGCATCTCAGAGATAAGAGGCAATACTCCTCAACTTTCCTCAGACCTCGAATCCTCATCTCTTATCTTTTATTGAGAAATAAAAATATTTTCTATTCATTTCTTAAATAGCTGTTTTCAAAATGTAAAACTATAAGAGGATTTAAAATTCAATGCAGTGGAACATTGCTCAAAGTTTAAAAGTTGTTATCAAAAGGTAAGGGAAAACTTTGCAAAGCAGGAAGTCATGTTGTATCTACAGGAAAACAAAGTCGGAAGTCTTTGTTTTAAAAGGAGGAACAAAAGGAAGACTGGAGATGTCAAAGGAAAATAGTCAACTTCACAACTTTGCCGGTTGCTCTGTTTATGTTCAACTGTTCCTGGAAAAACAGAAACCGTGTGCAAATGCTCTTGGTGTCCAGAGGAGATACATTAGCAGATATCTTCTGAGGAAGCTAACTCACAGCTAACCTGAACCCTTGAGATACTGTCCCCACTGGCACAGTACCATCGAGAACCACCTTCAAGGTCATTCTGTGCCCGCACTGCCCTCCAGGGAAATCCACAGGCCAGCACAGTTAATTATACTAACAGCCAAGGAAATTATATTGGTCCGCTGTGGCCTAGGAAGATGAATATCTCTCTTCCTTAGTCACAGGGGGACACTAATGGTATTTTTATTAACTTGTGACCTGTTGACTGCTATTAGAATATAGATTGTGTGCATAAACCAGGTCCAGTATTAGAGAGATGATTATGAAGCAATTACTGTGGCAGCTACTGGGCTTCTAATCATTGTGGGCAAAGAGAATTTGCAAGAGTTGAAACTGCTTTTTGGAATTCTATAAGAAGAAACACTGTTGATCAAAGTTTACATTGTCTTTTTGTGTCTTCTTGAATATGCAATTCATCACTTCTGATTAGACTGGCAAACAAAGGCAGATTTTAAAAGAGAAAACTACAAAGGATAGCTGATGATTAGCATAATCTCAGATTTTGGCAGTTCAAGGGTGAAAACGTTCCTTGCCGAAATTGTTTAGATGAAAAATATATACAGTTTGCTAGCAAACTGTATATTTGCTATATACAGTTTCTACTTGTGCATGTACCCTTAATAATCGATGACCAGATTATATTCTGATCTATTATTTTAGTAATGTGAAAATTTACTTCTGAGGTTATGTGCCATCTGATATGAAATATAGCATTAAGTACTTTAGCCATGCTCTTTATAGTCACGTATTAATGGCAGTGCCATCAAGGTTGCCAAAATGTCTTCAGAGTCGATATCTAAGGAAGCTGATTTATATCCTGCAAAGTGCATTATTTATTCTGCAAAGTGCATTACTTATAATCTCAACCCTTCTCCCCCTTAGTTGAAGCAGAGTTTATGCAACCCCTTTTAAACTGCTCCTTCTGCATGCAGAGTGAGAGCAGAAGGGACAAATGGTACCATTACCATAGTAAATTACAGTATTAACTGACTTGACTGGAAGCAGAAAATACTATATCTGAAATCTTACCATTCTAATTTAGAAGTCACAAGTGGTTTAGATGAAAAAGAAAAAAAAGATAATAATCTGCCCTTCCAGGTTCTTAGCTCAACTAAATGTTTGAACTCTGAGCTGGAGCCAGTTCAACGTGAACTTTGGACAGCTACTTTCAAAAAGGGCTATTCAGAAGTAGAGAAAAAGGAGGCATTGAAAGCAGAATAGGATTGCAGTTGAGTCCCTGGGGTTCTGGGCAAGGAGAACTCACAATGTATACAATTGATCTTCTGTCCCAGAACTGACATGTTCACTGATCTCTCCATGATCACCATTGTAACCTTTCCTCTTCTGTACACTGCATTAGAAATAGGATCATCTCAGACATAAAGCCACTCATTTGAAGTAGTTTGCATTGGAAATAAAGAAATTACAAATTCTGCTGAAATAACTGTGTTTTCCAAGTTTTTTTCCTAAGAAAGTACTTCACTTTAATTAGAGGAAAACATTAAGGCATTCACTTAGGTCTTAATTTATTTAAGGGTAATACAGTCAATAGAATCTGTTCTAAAACACATATGTATCGTATGACTTAAAAAGGATGTTTTTTGTTTTGTTGTTTCTTTTTTATATTTTATTTTTATGCTTTTACAGTTATTCTGATTTTTCTCCCTTTGCACCTTCCACTCAGCATCCCTCCCCTCCCACAGTTAATCCCCAAGTCCCTGGGTCATCCATATATGTTATTTCGCTAATCTCTTCACCTTCTCTCAATCAGTTCCCACTTCCCCCTACCCTTCTTACGGCTGCCAGTCTGTTCTTTGTTTCTATGCCTCTGGTTCTGTTTTGCTCATTAGTTTATTTTGCTCATTAGATTCCACATATAGGTAAGATCATATGGTTTTGGTCTTTCACTGACTGGCTTATTTCACTTAGCAGTATAGTCTCCAGGTCCATCCCTGCTGTTGCAAAAGGTAAGAGTTCTTTCTTTTTTATTGCTATGTAATATTCCTTTGTTGTACATCACCACAGCTTTTTTTATCCACTCTTCTACTGATGGGCACTTAGGCTGTTTCCAGATCTTGGCTATTGTAAATAACACTGCTATGAACATAAGGGTTAATATAACCTTTTGAACTGGTGTTTCAGTATTCTTAGGCCACAAGTGGCAAACGCAAAGCCCATAGGCTGAATCCGGCTCTCCACCTTGTTTTATCTGGCCCAGCTCCTTGTTCTTACCCAGCAGCAGTGCCAAGCTCCTTGCCCCTAGTTAAGGAGTAGTTATATTTATATGCTCCTAAAATTACATTCAGCCCTTTGAAGGCAACCTCAAGACTGATGTGGCCCCCAGTGAAAATGAGTTTGACACCCCTGTCTTAGGCTGTATTCCCAGAAGTGGAATTGCTGTGTCAAAAGGTGGTTCCATTTTTAATGTTTTAAGGCAAGTCCATACTGTTTTCCACAATGGCTGCCCTTGTCTGCATTCCTTCCAAGTTTTTGAAATAAAATATTGATTTTATTTTAAGGTAAGCATAATTATTTTCATGAGAGCATAACCTTAATAGATAACAAAACTTCCACTCAAGATGGTGGTATAGGCAGACATGATTCACCTCTTTGCAAAACCACATCAAAATTACAACCTAAATATAGAAAAATTATCACTCAAAATCATCATAAATCTAGTTGAAGTCTGACAACTACAGAATTAAAGACACAACATCCATTCAGACTGGTAGGAGGCACACAGATACAGAATGGGCTGGTCCCACACCTACATGTGGTACTTAAAATTCAGGAGGGATGTCTTGGGAGTGACGAGTCCCAGCCCCACACCAAGACCCCGAGCCCAGGGTTCCAATGCCAGAAAGAAGAGTCCCCACAACTTCTGGCTGTAAAAACTAGCAGGAATTGAGTTGATAGAAGAAACTCCTGGAACTCCAAGCAGTTCCTCTTAAAGAACCCACACACGAACGCACCTACTGAGACTTTCTCTGAGCTCCAGCACCAGGGTAGCAGCTTGAAAGTCACCAGTGGTATGCAGGGAAAGACTGAAGTGTCTGGCATCAAGGCAAGCTGAGGCTATTGTCCGTTTTCTAAACCCTCTTCCCACAGAGCCGGCAGGCTGGTGCCATCTGAGACTCCATCAACCTGGATAACACTTTTTGTCCCACTTTGGAGATCCCCAGAGACTCTCTCCCACCCAACTTATGGGCCCACCAAAACTGCTTTTCTATATGAGTGGCTGGTCTTGGCTCATGCTTCACAACCTCCTAAATCCCTTCAAACAAGCAGCAGCCAGCCTCAATGAGCCCCAGGCCTGGCACAGCAGCCAGCCTCTATTTACAGGCTGGCTTTGCCTGGGAATCTCCAAGCCCAGCACAAGTAGTAGCCATCTCAATTTGCTTTATATCTCAGGCAAGGTGGCCCTGGGCAAAACATAGATGGGGACTATATTGGCCTGAATCACCTGAGAAACCCAAGGGCCAGCATAACCAGTGGACAGCTACAGACCACATCAGAGTACCACCACCCTGACCCTGCACAGCTGATCCTCCGCAGAGGGTGGAGGTTGGCAGTAATTGGCCACAGCCAGTCCTTGCAGCTGACGAGCCTGGGTAGATCCCTCCCATTGATCTGCCAACAGCAACTAATGTTCAATTACAAGAGGAGTGTATGCTCAGCCTACATGAAAGGCACTCTTCAACCATCCAGCTTGGGTGATAGGGGAGGCTGTGCCACTGTATCCTATAGGACATGTGTACATTAGGCCACAGTACTAGGACACAGTCAAAACAGCTCTACCTAATACATAGAAACAAACACAAGGAGGTTGCCAAACTGATGAAACAAAGAAATATGGCCCAAATGAAAGAACAAATCAAACCTAGAAAAAGAGCTAAACAAAATGGAGATAAGCAATCTATCTGATATAGCATTCAAAACACTGGCTATAAGGATGCTCAAGGAATTTAGTGAGGACCTCAGGGGCATAAAGAAGATCCAGTCAGAAACGAAGGATACACTAACTGAAATAAAGAACAGGGAATAAATTTTACAGGGAAACAATAGTAGAATGGATGAAGCCAAGAATCAGACCAATGATTTGCAACATAAGGAAGAAAAAACCATCAGAACAACAACAAAAAAAAAAGAATCCAACAAAATGAAGGTAGTATAAGCAGCCCCTGGGACAACTTCAAGTATTCCAACATTCACATCATAGGGGTGTGGGAAGAGAAGAGAAAGAGCATGAAATTGGAACTCTATTTGAAAAAATAATGAAAGAAAATCTCCTTAATTTGATGAAGGAAATGGGCATGCAAGTCCAGGAAGCATGGAGAGTCCCAAACAATATGGATGCAGAGAGGCCCACTCCAAGACACACCATAATTAAAATGCCAAAGGTTAAAGAAAAAGAATCTTAAAAGCAGCAAGAGAAAAGAAGTTAATTGCCTACAGGGGAGTTCCCATAAGATGGTCAACTGATTTCTCAAAAGAAACTTTGCAGTCTAGAAGAGATTGGCAAGAAATATTCAAAGTCGTGAAAAGCAGGGAATTACAGCCAAGATTGGTCTACCCAGCAAAGCTATCATTTAGAATAGATGGGCATGTAAAGAGCTTCCCAGACAATAAAAACTAAAGGATTTCATCATCATGAAACCATTATATATGAAATGTTAAAGGGACTTATTTAAGAAAAGATAAAAATTGTGAATAAAATGGCAATAAATACAAACCTGTCAACAATTGAATCTAAGAAACAAGAAACAAACAAGAAGAACAGAGACAGAATCATGGATATGGAGAGCATTTTGATGGTTGCCAGACAGAAGGGGAGTTGGGGGAAATGGGTAACAAGGTAAGGGGATTAAGAAGTACAAATAGGTAGTTACAGGAAAGCCATGGGGATGTCAAGTACAGTACAGGAAATGGAGTGGCCAAAGAACTTACGCACATGGCACATGACTCATGGACATGAACAATGGTGTGAGATTGTCTGAGGAAGTGGGGGGTGCTGGGTGGAGGGGGTCAAAGGGGAAAAATCAGGACAACTGGAATAGAATAATCAATATAATATAATTTAAAAAAGAGACGACATGAATAAAAATGATAATATATAATAAAGCACGTGTAATTTTTAGTATTGTATTAGAAAAGTCATGGGCTTTGGATTCAATAGCCTGTTCCAATTCTGACTCTGCTACCTATTAACAATGTGAAACTGGACACAATTTTTAACTTATTTGAACCTCAATAAAAAGTATCTTTTTCCTATAAAGTTAATCTGAAAATTACATCAACAAAACAAATCACACCTGACATAGTTTCATGGGAAATGAAACATATTCTCAATTGAGTGAATAGTACATTTTTCCTTTTCTCTCATATCTCTTCCTCTTGCTAAATTTTAAAGCTGCTGTGAGCATATAGGATGCTAAGTGAATGGCTGGAGGTTAGAAAGAGGTTAAATGGATTCCATTTGAGATGTAGTAGAAATGCACATTTCAGGCTGAAAAGAAAAACAGAATAATTTAGGTTTTACTGTTTAACACTATCTTTTTCTATCTGATTATTTCCCTTTTCTCTAACTTCACCAAAAGGGCCAGGGACAAATTATTCCCATCTCTTGAATTTTAGTCATAATAGGGACAATAGTGCAGGTGTCAGTTTTAAAGAATTCTTAACATCCTTTAGTTCACTTTTCCCCTGGCGCGTACTGCTAGACCAGCTAAATGTTCAGAAGGAAGAAGGCAGAGAAAAAGCTAGAGCCCAATAGTGCAGATTCCATGAAGCCCTAGAAAAGGGAAGTGAATTTTATATCAATAGAGTGGCATAAATAGGAACAGTATCTTATAATTATTTTAGAGTCTCTATTAACATAATTAAGTAGGATATAATATTGTGGGAAGACACAATTTATTCTCTCATGCTTATATTTATTTACCTAGCTTGTCTACAACCCTGCAGGAAGCCTTTTAAAACAAAACAATCAGTTAATTCCCTTAGTATTGGAAAGGTGAAAACGAGGAAGGTTAGCACATCTTGGGTAGGTTTTCTACATCACACCGAGAAGGGATATAACAGCGATTAAAGAATTAGCAAGAATTCAGCCCTGGCTGGTGTAGCTCAGTGGATTGAGCGTGGGCTGGGAACTAAAGGGTCCCAGTTTGATTCCCAGTCAGGACACATGCCTGGGTTGCAGGCCAGGTCCCCAGTGAGGGCCATGTGAGAGGCAACCATACATTGCTGTTTCTCTCCCTCTCTTTCTCCCTCCCTTCTCCTCTCTCTAATAATAAATAAATAAAATCTTAAAAAAAAAAAAAGAATTCACTTGGGCTATTTGTTTCCTGCTATTATAGGTCAGATAACACCCCCCCCCAAAGGCTTGTATAGTGTGTGTGTTTATGTATGAGTTAACACGATATCACATACACTCAAATTCTAAGTATACTAATATGTTGTATGAATTTAGGTTGGTCTGGACCATTACTCCCTTTCATTAGTATGGATCTATGCACTGCACTGAACATTGCATTAAATTGAAAGTATTAGGAGCCTGGTTAGCGATACATAGTGAGGACCCTTCTGATTCAGTGGGAATTGCCTTCCCATTCCAGAAAAAATAGATTAGTGCCATAGCACTTTAATCATACCCTGGATGTCAAGCCTGTTATATTAATGGTTCTTGCATTTAAATAGTGAAAGTGGCTTCACTATAGGGGAAATGAGTGAGCAGCTAACCCAGAAGAAAGGCCATCTTCTGTCCACGATGAAGGTGCAACATTGCTCCCGCGGGTGAAAACTGGCTGCCAGTCTGTCCCTTGGTGCTTGAGGACCTGCCTTTGAGGAATTTATCTATTGTAATGAGAGGGTACGTAATTCCTTTTGTGACTGTTAGTCTTTAGTTTCTGCTGAAAATTCTGGTACTAGTGCACTTAAAGGGTGATCTCTTGAGCCTCTTTCCTCAGCCCCTATCCAGCAAAATCCAGCTCAAGGGTGAGAGTACATTAGCATTGATTCCAAATAGTTGGCAAATAACAAATCAGAGCCAGGACAAAAGAAAACTATTTTATTAAAATTTTTAATTTAATTCATTTTACCTATTTATTTAATAAAAATACACACTGATCATTATCAAGTGAATGCAATTATAATTGGCCTATAAAGCAAGGTCAAACCATCAAGCAGGGCCTCTGTAGATTGTTTTAATAATGAGTGTGCATACGCATTAATAACCATTATATTTATCTGTAATGAA
Source organism: Micronycteris hirsuta (assembly GCA_004026765.1). NCBI lineage: Eukaryota > Metazoa > Chordata > Mammalia > Chiroptera > Phyllostomidae > Micronycteris > Micronycteris hirsuta. The sequence continues at coordinate 11,185 of PVJI01008027.1, forward strand.
AATGAGAATGCCAGAATATAACAGCATCTACAGTTTAATAAAGCAAATATTTAGAATGTTTGCCACTGGGCAATCAGTTTCTTTATTCATTATCTGTGATAGAAACGTGGATGCCAGAACATGACAGTGTCTATAGTTTAACAAAGCAAATATTTAGAATGTTTTCCATTGGACCATCAGTTTCTTTGTTCATTTCTGAGACTGCCACAATATAGAAAAGCACACATAAACAAATACTTGCTAAAATTAGCTGGGAAAACTAATTCAATGCACGATGTTCATGCTGTGTTACAAATTACCCCATAAGGAAATGGGTGTGTGTGAGAGAGCAGATGATAATTGTGTATCTCCTCTTTATCCTATCCATCTTCTGGAGTGATTTCTGGTTTGACAAGGTTAAAGTGTTAGATATTTGGCTGCACTGGACCTTCTTGAATGAAGTAAGAACCTTGAAATGACTCAACTTCTTGATGGCTTCACTTGCAATTTATATCTGCAACAGCTTTACCTTCCTGTAACATTTCCCAAATCCCAGTTACGTTTTTTTTAACTTAAAAAACTTTTAAATTGAAGTGTAGTATATATAGAATGTATACAGAAAAGAGTACAGCCATGTAACCACCACTCAGACCAAGAAAAACTGTTTGACTAGTCCTTCCCCTCCTAATTATCATCACTCATCCTCTCCATAGGCTACCATTCCAATTTTTGACACAATAGATTAGTTTGACCTTTGTTTGAATTTTATATGAATGGCATGATTGATACTTGGTGTGTTCCTTTGTATCTGACTTCTTTTGGTCAACATTGTTGTCTATAGTGGCAGCTCATTTCTTTTCACTGCTATATAGTATTCCATCGTGGATTATACCACAGCCTATTTATACATGCTCCTCCTATGAACAATTGTATTGCATGGAAGCAGGAAAACATTAGGACTATGATAAATGCTATGGACATTTTTATTTTACATACACATTTATTCAGGACCTGCCTAGGACTTACATTTTTACATTGTAAGTATAAATTCAAATTTATTAGGTATAGTTAAAAAGTTTTTAAAAATGGTTTTACCAATTTACACTACCACAAGCAAGGTATGAGAAATCTAGTGTGTCACCAACAATTGGCACAAACCATGTTGAATACATGTTATCAGCATGGTTCTTTCATTCACATGGTTGATATTTAATAATCTCCAAATTTTTCTCATCTTTTACTGCCTCTTCCCTTTAATCAAAAGAATGCTCCACATTTTCATTCAATATATCTTTGTAAAGTGCATCTCTAAATATTCTAATCTCTTCCTCAAAATTCATATGATTGCCAGTTTTCTTCAAATAATAACTCCACAGCATTACCAACTCCTTCCCCCACCAGCTCAGCTACCCTGTATTTCAGTCAAATGCAACCATTCTGCACAAGTGTGTCCCAAACTCCCCCAGAGCTGCCAGTTGTTTGTAAAAGGTTACTATTACCCTTTTAGGGGGCTTCGTCTTTCCCTGGGCCACTCTCCCCATTTTACCTGAAATGCTTTCTTTCCTCCATTATTCCTTCTGGCACTTTGTTATGGTGGCACTTAAACCACCATCCCTTACATTATTTTCCTTTAGTTATCAAGTGGTTCTGGTAGGTTTATTTTTGGAAGAAAGAGGCAAGGCTTAGCAAAATTATTTTCATACAGAAGGTACTCAATAAATATTTGTAAAATTGAAGAGAACATACAAAATGTGTATGTTTTACAGAAATTCCTTAGATTGTTGGAATGTGCATTCATCTGGAGAACAGTGACAAATTTGGGGGCAGGGAGTAAAATAATGACAACAGTCTCTGGGTACGGGAGATGAAGTAAAGTCATCCAAAGAGTCCATTCAAAGTCAGTGACATAACTCACTGTGCCCCAGATCGCTGCTTCTTATTGCACCTATGGGATCTATATCTTCCATGGAAATTGACTTCTGCAATGAAAAAGATAGATTTGAATCAATTTACCAATTTGTACTCATCCAAAATAATATTGATTTGTATTGGATTATCTTAAAAATTCCCTTGGCACCAATTGTCGTCATTAGACAATGTCAACTGAGTGACATTTAACATACTTGGGATCCTTGCAGGTTGAGCAAGTAAGCGCAGCATGATGTGCCAGACTCCAGTGTTCTCAGAGAATAGCATGGCAGAGGAGCCTGATTTAAGAATTTAATGGATGTGGATTGAAATATTAATTGTGCCTCATTTAAGTAGTGTGCGTTTAAGCAAAGTACTTAACCATCCTGCGCCTCAGTTTTGTCATCTATAAAATAGAGACAGTGATATATGATGGGACAACTGTAATAGAACAACAATAAAAAAAATAAAAATTTTTTATTAATTTTTTCATGAAAAAGACTGATGTGAAAATCAAATAAAGTAATGTACCCAATATAGTTAATACCGTGGCTGGACCTCAGCTTAAATCCTGCCTTTTAAGAGTCTTCTCTGGCTCTCTAACACATTAAACGCGGCGTCAGTCCCTGGGGACTGACAGCAAACTTTTCGTTTGGGAGAGCGACATCGGTGCGTGGGACCAGCAGTATCAAGGTTAAAAAATAAATGTAATTTTAATGAAGTTTATTAAAACATTCTAGGCAAAGATGTGGTTTAGATTTGCACATATTGTAAAAGGTAACAACCCGTTTAGTTAATTTTCTAGTTGCATTGCACCTGAATGTTTTTGTATTTGTCTTGTAACATTCAAAACAATATCTATGCACGTTACGCACCTTTTCTTCTTTTTTTTTCCAATTGGCGAATGCTTCTTCTTGTATTGACCCTGATTGGAGTTTCTTCGTGTGAATGCCGTGTGAGCACATCTGCCAACCGTTTCCGAAATGTCGTGATTGACATTTTTCTTCCCTTCACATTTTGGAGCATAAATAACGCATTCCCAACAGTGGTGTTCAAAAAAAGCTCAAATGCTAACTTTCTGTACCATTTTATTGTCTTTCTCTGTGGACTGCTATACGTACTTATTTGATCAGAAAGGTCAGTAGCACTTTTTCCTGTATTATATTCGACAACAATTTTTGGTTTACAACAAATCCCTCTTTTGGTTGTTATGTTTTCCATTTCACTTGAATATTTTGTGGAAAGGATCAAAATGTCTCTTTTGTCTTTCCATTTCAAGACCTAATTCCTTTACTATTTTCTTTTGCAATAACTTCCCCGGGTTTCAATTTGATTGTTACAACTTCATTTGGATTTCCTTTGCAATTTAGTCATGGCTTTTTCTAACTGATCAACTCTTGGAGGTCGCCTTCTTATCGTTCCTGACCTCATTATCTTGTGTTTAGAATTTGTATACGTTTGCATTGGCTGCACCATTGTGTGCGTGTTTATACGCTAACTCAACATCCATCCAGTGGTCGCCAGCCCACAGCCTGAACGGAAAGCCCAGCAAAATCGGCTCTACACTTAACGTATTAATTGTACTAGGTGCCCCTATCTTCTGCTTTCACAGTGCATTGTATTGTTATCCCAAAACTGTATAATAAATTTTTATGCAGTTATTGTTGTAATTCTTTGCTCTCTATAAACTTTGTAAGATGGTCCCAAGTGATAAACCAGCCACTTGTTATATACCCAATATTTACCATAATGCTTGACATGTAGTTTATGATAAAAAAAATTGTCAAAAAATGAACATGATAAGTGAATGATGATTCCCTTTCCTTCACTTGTATACATGGTAAGAATATAAATTAGAATGGCCGAGGTCTTTCTTTTTTCTTTTTTATACAAAACAGAATTTATATATTCTAATGAGCTCTACCCTTGTCAAAGCAGTCACGTTTGGAAGCTGTGCATGTGTTTCCATGACACTGGTGTGGCTCATAAATCGTTAAAAGGTCTCTAAGGTGGTAGCGAGCAAGCCTGATCCCCATTGTGCCCGTATCAGCAAAAGTGGTGCATCTGTCTTTTAAGAGTGAGTTTTATTTTTGAGAACAATTCAGTATCATTTGGAATCAAGTGTGGCAAATTAGCAGTTTTATTTTTCATCTAAAATAAAGTTTGATGGAGCATTAATAAAACTGCTTTTCTTCTATGGCCATAAATTTAAGACTCATTCCAGAAAAGACTTTTATAAATAAGTAAGGACAGACTCTATGATTTCTCAAAGTACAATATATATTGTGAAAGTAAGTGCTCTTTGGAATGGGCATTTGGTATATTGTGAAATATGCACCGGCAGACACAGAGATGCACACAGAAGCACATACATCGCCAGGCACACACACATGAACACCACCACCAGCAATACCTCTTCTGCCACCTGACATGAAGTCCATTTAAGTTCACTTTCTACAGGTCCTTTCAAGGAGTATGATTGAGAACTGTAAACCTCTCTCACTGAATAAAGCACAGTACTTATTTAATAACGTTATAGTTAGCATCTCCCGCCATCCAGCGGGTCCTATGCAGCTTTCTAAAGAAGTGCATTTTCCATGATGTTGTTATAATAGGTATTTTATGTTAGAAATGCAAAGTAAATCAGCTTTGGCCTTAAATTAATTATATTTAAGCATCTAATAAAAATAGGAAAATCTAGTGAAAATAATCTAATACAAATATACAAGTAATTTTTACCATTTCTAACAGTAAACTCTTGTGATAGTGTGTTATTAGGATTATAAATTATATTTTAAAAATGGATACCATAAACTGAAAGACAAAAAATGTCAACAGGATGCCTGCAGACTCTTCTTAAGGATTTTCATGTTTCACGTGTGACAACGTCGTGAACATTTCTGTGGTATAAATGCACAACAGCCTTGGTTCAACTATATTCCATTGACAGCTACATTTATAATTTTATTGACTGTAGGAGTTCCAAAACTGAGCAAAACAAAGTGAGTTAAAAGGGTGGATTCAAAGGCAAACAAATTAGAAGCAAAAGCTGGAAATTGAGGACTAATGGGAAAGTTGCATACGATTCAACAAGGTTCTTTAGTCTCTTCCAATAAACTTATTTCCTTGATAAAATCATTGACAGCACTGGGGATTATGAGGTTTTATTTCCAGAGTGTTTTCCAAATATTTGGGTGCCCCACCCAAATAAATGTCTCTCTTGGCAACTAAAGTTAGGTTGAGGGCTGAGCTATTAGTTATGGTAATTAATCCTCAAAAGAAGAAATCAATGGAAAAAGTAATTTGTGCAGTTGAGCAATTGACTACCTATGTTTACTCTACCAGGTGAAGTCTAGAGAAAAATTATATTCTGCTAGGTTTCCTTTCTTTTTTGTTTACTTGAACTTACTTATCTTACTTTTTTTTTAATTTTAAGAGACCACATTGGCTGAGACATTTAAAATACAAAATGGTAATTAAGAGTGTTTGAGGCAGCTCCAGCTGACTTTTGAATAGCTCCCAATAGGCAGGCTGACATTTCCACCCTCTAAGAATCACTGCTGGGATGCCTTAGAGAGCAGCCAACCTTGACTCCACCCACCATTTGATTAAACAACAGAGAAACTGCAAATAGTAAAAGTCACTTCTCTTGAGCCAGCTTAAACAGACAGCAAATGCTAGAAAAGAGAATGATGGAAGAGTAGATTATGAATTAGTATAAAAACAACTTATCAAATGGCATTTCCCAGAGTGAGCAGCTAATTGGTCAATGAGCCTTCTAAATGTAGAAATGGCATTACTTTCTCCAGAGAAGAGTAACATGAGACCATTTGAAACAGTTTACTTCTCATTTAGAATCATGCCCAAGTAAGGACTGAAATAAGCAGCCACCTGTCAGCGAAGCTTTCAACAGGCAGAGTTTACGTGGTGACTGCAAGCCTGAGATATTGCTGGGACAAGATGACAAAACATGTAAGTCATGATTCTTGGGAGTTTATAAGGTAATCCAGGAGTCAAAGGTCACCTGGGACAATTTAGTTGTTCACCTGGGACTACTAAGTAGAAAATGCCAAGTGGTGTATGATTATATATCATTATAGATCTATATACATCTAGCTATCATTATATAGAGATAGATATAGGTATACAGTCAAAATGAGCATATATGAGTATATATAGGGGTGGGAAAATTAGGTTAACCGTTGTTCATATTGTAAATAATACAATAATTGATAAATAATAATACAAGAATAAACTGTGTTTCACATACTCAAAACTGTAAACCTACTTTTACCCACCCCTACCTGTATATACAAGTGTGTGTTTATGTGTGTGTATGTATGTGTATACATGTCTATCACATATCAACTTTAAGAAATAAATTAGAGCAATTGGATAATGATCCAGGGGAGAAATATTTTGTTAGTTTTACCATGAAGCAGCTAAGTATAGGCAAATAGCGAGTTCCTAGATTTCAGTTTTCTGTGTGATGAATAAAAGGCTTCTTCTCTGTCTTCAGGTTCTCTCCAGGTCTTTTACTTTAGGTTTTACACAGGCTAAGCCATTATATTTGTCCTTGAGAGGTTGTTACTGAGTTAGGAGAGGCTTCAGGAAAGTCGCTGGAAAAGTGGGAGGATTGCACAGGGTTGAAGAAAAGCAGCTCCGAGTCTAGAGTCTTAGGCTTCCACTCCATTTTCCCCACAAGATAGTCTAATGACAGTGGCAAATTGTGTTCCTTCTCTGGATTTCCGTTCTTCTGCCTGCAAAATGAAGCTTTGGGCAGGGCAACCTCTAACATGTTCTGTTTTCTATGATGCTTTGATAAAGTGTGTCAGTGCCCATGCACCTCACCTGCACCCTCCTCCACTGCAGTGGCTGCTCCTCACTCGACACTACCAAGCTGAGAACAGTTTCAGGGCCTTTATTTGCACAGTGAGTTTTCTAGACATCCGGTGCTGGCCTTGTCTGTTCCTCATTACCTAGCAATTTATCACATGTCCTCTGCTTCCCATTTCCAACAATTTTCTTTCCTTTTTGTTACTTTATCTACTCTTCATTTCTCTACAATTAATCTCGTATCTCCTCTATACCTAGCCTTCTTCTATTTTTCCCTTGAAAATCCTCTCAAAGGATTAAAGGATATATACAAATATTTTTAAATATTAATAAAAGTACTATAAGGATTATAACTCTTCTTTTATCTTTTTCTATTTTGGTAAACACTTTAATGTGCATAGGTCAATGCTGCCTAAGACATGTGAACTACTAGAAAGATAATACTCTACAACTATGAAGAATCATTCTAACTGTGCTAACCAAAGGTTTGTATTTATAAATACTACACAGTAGTTAATTAACCTATTCATATTTGAAACTGGCACATTACATAAGCAATTTAGCTTCATTAGGACAAGATATTTAAGGAAGTTTGTGTTAATTATATTACACATCTGTGAAGGCTAAGGCAACTGAAGTCTTTGCCTTTACATATAATATCCTTCCTTTGTTATATAATCATATGCTATTTTTGTAGAAAATACAGTCTGAGCATGTAAAAAGGAACTGTTACATAATACATTCCTGGAGAGTCAACATAGCATTTGCAGTCAGCATCCATAAAACGCCTTGCATTCCGATTTCCTGAAATCTGCCTTTTGTTCTTTTCATTGCCCTGAGACTTCATTTGCTTCTATCATAATATTGTCACCCTGGCCACTCCCAGAAATTTCTTCTGTATTTATAGCCACCACGGCCTTTTATTCATTAGATTTTTCTTATTGTTACTCCCTGTAACCTGGGAAATGTGTACTTCCCTACACTTTGTCATGTTTTATTAACTCCTCCTTTTACATTTCTTTTGCTTATTTGCTCTTCTTTACCACTAACTGGACATTGTTGAATCATCTACCAACCTGTAAATCTATCGCACTTTTAATCTATTAATCTGTCTATCCATTCATCTATCCATCCATCACCCATCCAGCTGTGAACTTTTGGAAATCCCAAACTATACAGTGAACTTTTCCATTTTAAGTTGACTATAATTTTTATGTTGGAAGTTCTCTTATTCCAAATCCTTCTCTTATTCTATACCTTTCTTTCTCCGTAATATATAATTACTAGGAAGTTTCTCTACTTTTTAAATCTTATTGTGCCTAAAACCAAATTTGATTTATATTTTAAGAAAATTAATTATATATTTATTGCACATGGTTTTAAAAGATGATTTGAAGTGGTTTGCAGAAGCATGCATAATACTATCAGAGTTTCCATGGGGAGGGTAAATTGGCCAACCTGAGTGGAGAGCAATTTGGCAATATCTATCAAAATCACAAATGCACATATCCATCAGCCATAAATTCCACTTCTAGGCATTTGTCCTAGGAATGTACTTAGACACAGGCTAAATGACGTGTGGATAAGTATATTCACTGTGATATTGTTTATAATTACAAACATTAAAAACAAATTAAACCCACAACTGTAGAGGATTAGTTAAAAATAATTTTATCCATAGTGGGTTATCATGGAAAATACTGAAGAAGCCACATACTGATATGGAATAACCTTCTACATAGATTAACTAAATATAGAATCATATATATAAACACATTGGGGAAAGAGAAAATGGCTAGCTAGTTAGGTAGATAACTCATAAATAATTTTATTGAGATATGTGAGTTTGCATTTATGTATCCTGATATCGTATATCTATGTAAAGATACACAAGAAACTGATTACATAGGTTTATTCCAGAGAGGAGACCTGGCTGGAAGCAGGAATGAATATATATATACACACAGACACACACATACACACCCTTTTAAAACTGTGGTATTTTGAACCATGCAGCTATACCATTTCTTCAGAAACTAATAATGAAAACAAATACATGAAATACTTAGGATATCATGAAAATAAGGAAAGGAATTGGAACACTATCTTATTCTCACTTCTGCCTTGTTTTCTCTTAGAAGTGTAGATGATTTGATTTTGATACCTTGTGTGATCTATAATTTCCATGGAAAAAAAACCCCACACGTAAGGTCTAGACAAGTGCTTTTGCAAATGAGCCCTCAAAAAATCCCTAAAATACATATACTTCTCTATTTCAGAAGGCTGGTTTTTATAAGCCTCTCAAAATAGTCCAAAAGCATAATGCCTAAGTTCAATTAAAGTGAATCTTTGGGAGGCCAGACAGTGGGATACAGATTCACATCTTTGTGATAGTCTTGATTAACCCAAGGAGAAATTTACAAGTGTTTTTCAAACTGTGGATTGTGACCTATTAGTGAGTCAAAAAATCATTTTCCTGAATCAGAACGAGTATTTTAAAAAGACAGAAATAGAAGAGAATGTAGTATAACATAACATTGTGTGGCATTTAGTAATGGCATTTTATGCATTGTGTGCATGCATGCATATGTGGGCCTGTGTACACACATGATCACGATGTAAGGATTTTCCTTATTGTGTTATTGTACCGAAAACATTAAAAGACTCTGGATTTAGAGAGAAAGAATGGACAGTGACCAGAGGGGACAGGGGAGGGGGATAAGAGGGGAAAGGACAAGCCAAGGAACAGAAATAGAGCACTCAGGGGCACAGACAATGGGGGTATTGACTGTGGGAATGAGGGTGGGTGGGGCAGGGGAGAGCAATGAGGCAAAAGGCAGGACAACAGTAACTGAACAGCAATTAAAAATAAATAAATAAAATGTAAAAAAAGGAATGGATTGTGTATTTTTTTAGGCTTTTATATACAGAAAGGAGGAGAGGATTTGAAGTTATAATGTGCCAATAATGGTTGACATTTATTAAACACATTATTTTATTCAGGCCTTATGCATTGTACATGTAAGATCTAATTTAATTTTTTAAAACAGCACCATGGGGTTGGAGTTATTAATGGTAACAACTATTTTGCAATTAGAAAACTCAGAATAAGAGAAGTTCATCACTTGCCATAGACCTCTAGGTTTGCCCTTAGAAGAGTCAAAACTCAAACCTAGGTAAGGTGACTTCTGGACCTGTACTTTGACGTATCATGCTATAATATTTTTAGAGAAAACATATTCTGTATGGTCACTTAAGGGCCAGTGCGTCGCAAATTCTGGCCAGCAGAATTCATATAGCTATGATTGATGCGTGAATAAACTCACACAGAAGCACTGGACTAGAGGAATCCAGGACTACGCAACCCCTCCCTCATGATTTGGGAGAGGCCCCAAGCTTTGGGTCCACGGGTTTTTATTGTTGATCCAGGGTACATTACAGTCAGAATAGTCTTCATTAAGTATGCATAGATTGTAGATTCGATTTAGCTGGTAGACATCCAGGAAGGTACATCAAAAGGAGAGATATGTAAATGGAAAGACAACAGGTTTGGGCAGACCTCAAAGGAACTATAAACACTAGCCTAAGAGAACTAGGCATGCATCAGCATAAGTTCTTTTGATCCAGGGGGAAAGGAGGTCTTAGCAAGAAGAAGCTTTTGATTCTAAGAAATATATCATCCTGATTTCCCACAGGAAATTCTGCCATCACACACGCGGGTCCTGCTTGCCATCTTCATGTTCCATGAGAGTCTGTGCTCCCTTAGACATGAAACATTAGAGCTACACTTCCCACTGTGAGATGTACGACATCCCTTTACCAGTGTATAAGCTTTCATTATTGCGTATCCTAGTGGTCATCATATCTGCTCATTCGTTGCCCTGCAGTGTCTCAGATCGGCCCTTCCTAGCCACAGTCACAACGCTCACTTCATGTTAAAACTACAGAAGATGCTTTTATCAAGCCTCCCCCTCTTCTCTGATTTGGCCCAATTGTAACAAGAGTGTCTTCCTCTAGACTTATGGTAATGTTGTCACTCTCTAGTAATAGCATTGAATTTCTTAACTGCCTCTTTTATCCAATCAAAATGCTATGAGAAAGTTACTTAATTTTTATTAATGCAATCTGCTCCTCTGTAAGTAAGAATAATACTGTTTCACAGTGTTGAGAGGGTCAAAAGAGATAATGTATGTGAAACAATTAATACATCACCTGGGAAATGATATGGATCCAGTAGATTTGAACTGCATCTATAGAATATAATGTATATATTTAATAATAATGTATTCAACAAGTATTTTAGTGCCTATTCTTAGTGATTTATTAGCCTAATTGAGCTTTGAGACAGCTCTCTACCAATTTTCCCTTCTTCTTATCTCTTTTGTTTTTTTATCTCCAAATCTATTAGCTGACCTCCAAATCTGAATTTATTATTCTTGACTTTAACCTTTGACATGTGTAATATCTCTAGATTGAGGTGTTTTTTGTTTTGTTTTTTTTTACAGTGTGTTATGGTTCTTTTCATTCAAAACTCTATCCTGAATTCAAAGCTTTCACAAAAACTCCCCAGTTAATCTTCAGTAATTTTAACAATTTCATTGCATATGTCTGTGGAGTTTGCCTTAGCTCTAATTATATCCCCATGTGCTGAAAGCCATAAAAATATTTTACGTGGATATAGTTTTACAAAAGTTTGTCCAACTCTTACATTAGACTTGAAACTCCCAGAAGAGAGCTGTGTTTATTAATTATTTATATCTTTTTAGAGGCCTCTATCAGTTTTCTAAACAGCAGAACTATCCCTTGTAATTATCAAGCGTTTTGGCATTTATGTAATGGTCTTTCTTGAGAAGGATATAAACGGTATCACAAACTCCCATTTTCTTTATTGAACACCAACAAAGACTGATTTTATTTTCAGGTGACATATTCTGATATTCTTCTTTAGACTCCTTTATCACATTATGCCATCTTAAAAATCATGTTTATGTCCCCTTCTCCAACAAGGGAATGGCACATAAAATGGCATGGAATTTTTATTGATTGTATTGATATATAGTCTAATTTTTATTATTAAATACTTTGTGATTATTTTATGAAGCCATGACAAAAGATTGTATGGAAAGCATAAATCTCAAGAGATTTTAGTAATATTATCTTGGCTCAGAAATCATGTTTATTGACTATTTCTCTAAGCAATAGAAAAGTCTTTATTGAAGAGTGAATACTTTCAATGTTGCATTTTATATTTGTAGGATTAAAAAGGTTATATGCAAAATAAATCTGACAATATCAGCTTGGCTCAGTCCTGTTCCATAAACCTCAGCTCACGTAAAGCTACAAGATTGATTTCTCAGTATTCAATTTCTCAGTGGAGCAAATAGTCAAGACATGCATTAGTCTTTGCTCTTTAAAAAAAGACATTAGCATTTGCTCCTTCACAGATAACGATATTGGCTAGAGCCTCAATTTGCCTCGGATTTTCCCGATCTTTTCCATGTCCCAAATTATCTCCAAAGTCAATGAGAATTTCCTGTGTGGAAGAGTCACAGCACTCTAGAATGGAACATGAATCCATTAGATTAAAAGAAAATAAAGACCAAGGCACTTCGTAAACTATGCGGCTTAATTTTGCCACCTTCTCTCCAGCAACACTCCCACGGAGATCCGTGGGAGGGTGGCTCTGTGGCAGAGAGTAAAATGCAATACAACCAGCACGCAGAAATAACTATACTGTAATCGCTGCCTAAACCCTGAAATCTAGCTACTTCTGATTTGGATGAAGACACATACCAACACTGCACAACAGGTGAAGGAGAGAAAGGAAATACTATTTTCAGTGTTATTTCAGTATGTTTTATACTGTGGGCTATAAAGTGCCCAGGGAGTTTTGTTCCTTCTCAGCACCACGTAAAATCAGAAACGAGTATGTTTGAATGCAATTTGCTAAAGGCAAAGGATATTGTTAGAACACATTATTCTAGAATTATCATTTGTATGTAGTTTATATGTAATATCTTAGATTGTTAGATGCAGCTTATGTATATACTTCAGTTCAAAAGCAATCATTGCTTTCTTTTAAACTGCAGTAGCCACTGATGACTTCACTATTTTGCATATTTATAAATATATACATTTATATATTTAAAAAGTGCTGCAGCTTTACAGTAACAGGACACCCAAAGCAGCAAGGAACCAGTGATCACAGCTGTCTTGTCTCTCCTCCAGGGGTTTTGCCTCTGTCTGTTTCAGCCGCAGCCTCATCAGCTGCTCGGGAAGGAACAGAGAGGAGGGAATGCTACCCAGCTGAGAAGGCAGCTGCCACCACCTCGCCTGTGCCCTCCAGCTTTCTAATCACAAGGTGGAAATTTTTCAAGGGGAAGTTTACGAAAAGTAGAAGTAAAACAAAACAAAGCCCCAAGTGAAAGAAATAACCATAAAGAAGCAGACATGTTTCCAGAGAATAGCTCTTTTAATTCTTGAACTCTGTGTATGGAATGGCACTGCTGGCTCGGACCTGGGCCCGACAAATCACACATCTATCTGTGCCCAAGGTTCTATCTAATCTAGCTACACACACTTTAGCTCTAAGTCCATTTGTCTTGGCCCAACATTAGACCTGGAGTGATTCTCAGAAACTTCTTTATCCCATGGTTTGCAACCCCCACCCTCCCCACCACCACCAACATCAGGCCTTTGAATATTTTCCTTTAACTCAGAAAACTTATGCTGCACTGCCACTGGATTTTACTTGCACTTGAAGCAGCTCCTCTGGGTCTTGAATCCTGAAGAGAAAACAACCTTTTCTGGCCCACAGTGTTTTCCTCTAAGTCTTAGAACATTTGGAATTCAGTGTGGTACCAGCTTTATTTTGCCAGATAATTTCAAAGTGTCTAAAGTTCTTGCTTTGTTTTTGACCCATTTAGGACTTGCTTTTGAAGCAAGTTAATAACCAGTAGGGAAACTGGATTTAATTCATAGCTTAAATTCCTTTTCCTTGCCTGGATTTTTTAGCTGCACCTGACCTTGTTGTCAAGATTCACAGTCCCAGGCACTATAGTTATCATGTGTTTCTTCTTATATCAGACTTCACACAGACTGTTGGATCTTCCGTCAAGGTCTTTATTCTTTCTTGAAAAATGCTTCTAACTGTGACCACTTCTACAGATTCTCTCAGGTAATCCATTTAAGTCTCTGTACTGGATTTGACTCACCATAATTCATAGTTTAAAGAAAAACAAATAATAAAGAATGTCACTCTCAAATTTATTTTCTCTTTTCAAATTAAATTGTATCCTGGTGAAACATAGATTTAGAAAGTAGAAAGCTCAATGCAGGGGTGAAATGTGGAAGATTTCATAAGGCAGCTAATGACAGTTATAGACAAATTTTAATACCTTAGAATGATATCTCACCCAAAGTACATGGGCCCTTGATATGTAAGATTACACTCACTATTTTAGTTCAAGAAAAGCTCCTTTTCTTCACTTCATTATTTTTGTCCACATATAAAGTTGGACAAGAGTTAGACTAAAGCCCTGGAAATGGCATTTGAAACCTTTCAATCCTTCATAATCTGTAGTCAATCACAAATTCTACTATTATTATTATTAATAGTAGTAATCCTAATGGCTTCTCTTATTAATCCTTTTAACTTTAGTCTACTTGCTATGACATTAGTCCTGGCTTTCCTTGATGCCTCCTAGACATTTCCCCTGACCTCACTTTGTCCCTTATTTTATTCCTTATACAATTTAAACTCTACAATTTAGTAGTTTTAAAAATTGTTTGTATATTGTTTCTTTAGTTATTTCCATACCTCAATGGATTATTTCCAAATTATTTCAACTGAAATTCACTACCTGGTTTTTGCCTTTATTATGTTTGTCAGTATGCATTATAATGTCCAAGTTACATTACTTGTGACTCTTCATAACCTGGAACAAACTACCTTTCCAATTTTGTCTCCCAGGTTTCTTTTATCAAATACCTTTTATATTCCTGTCCACACGCATCATTCTTCATCTATACTGGGAATTTTTCTGCCTTTGCTGTCATTATTTATCCTAACATAAATGCCATCCTTATCTCAACATGCACAAATCTTACCCCAGCTGAAAGTAAACTCTCTATCTTCAGATAATAAGGATAAAGATTTTATCTTACTCTTCTTTGTATTCCATGTGCTTAGCAGAGTATATACATACAGTAGGTTATTGAAATGAAATAAGAGTAAAGTAATGCATAAACACACAAATTAACGTGCAAGCTCTGTTGGCTCCTTAACTGTTTCCTGAAAATACCACTTTTATTGCTCAATCTTTTCTTAGGTTCTTGTTTTATCCCTTGCCTCTGATAGTCTTCAGGGCTAATTCAAAACCCATCCCTTTATAATGCCTTTTCTAACTAGGATTCATCCCGTTCCTTCTTTGATTTCTCATAACTGTCATACCACACAATCTGGCCCTTGATTACGTGCTCTCTTTTATAGTTCTTTAATTACTGCAAAGTGTATAAATCTCATCTGCCCAAATTTACGACGCCATACCTTCGCTATGTCACGCAAATCTATCATAGTGCTAGGTCTACTAGGGAACCCGTTGTTGAGATGACCCTCCAGCTGAATAAAATCAACCTTCCAACTTTGAAAAGTGGAGTGTTCACCTTGCCAACCAACCGAGAGTGTGGTAGCCAAAACATATGATTTATTCTTTCTTCAGCAACAGACAATAACTGCACTCCAGACTCTGGTGAGAATGTCCTTGAAATGACTCTTACTTGGACTTTTTTGTAATTGCTGGGCTGGTGGTAACAGCATTGTATGGTGGTCAGGGGCATTGCCTCCAACTGGCAGTTCAGCTTCTATGTCCTTCATTAATGGCATTATGGCCGTGTACTCTTGGTCAAGTTACCCAACGTTGAAGCCTGTTTCTTCATTATTACAAAGAGGATATACTAAGTGGCTGGTTGTTGTGTAGATACAATTTACAGAAAAAACACTTAACATTGCATGGCTCATGATGAAAATTAGATATTAGCTATTTTATTACCTAAAACAGCTTATAACCATTTTATGTAATAAAAAAAAGATAATGTTTATTTCATGTGAATTATGCTTTGTCATACTTTATGGAACTACTGCTGAAATTACTACATGGTAATTTTTAAAAGATAAGGAAGGAATTCCTTAGAATTTAATAAAAATATTAATGTTTCCATCTCTAGAAAATTGTAGGTTATGATAATTATAATGATTATGAAAAATATGGTAGGTTATGTTTTATCAGATGGTAAAAATTACATAACTTTATTATTTCTTTCATTTTTCTTTGGTTTTCTGAAAGTTCAGAATTAAATTTATAATTACACACTTTATCCACATTAACTAAGGAGATTGATATATACTTAGTTTCCCATTCATCAACATGGATTTATGGTTGTATTATTTTTAATGTAACAATCTTGTTTTCATGTGTCTCAACATTTCTTTTAAATAAATAGGCTGCTTTAAAAAAAGTAAATAATTATTGATTTGAGTCTTAGCCTGTCAGAAGCTAGCCATTAATTATTTTTAAATTTATTTTTGAAAAGGTGATTAGAGATGAAACATTCATGTAGAAAAAATTAAAGTATAACACCGTAAAATACATTTTTCTTTATTCTTGTTCCCATCTACCTAGTTTCCTCTACACAATCACAAATAGCAATTTAGTTAGTACATGTATGCATGTTTTCAAATTTTCTTGATGTATATATAAAAACAAACATGAATACATATTATTGGATATATTTTACATAAAAACCTAGAATAGTCTGCATAATGATGTCCACGTTGCTTTTTTTTATCTGAAAGATTTTGTAGAGATTTTATATCAGTGCTTGCAAAGCCACTAAATTCATCTTTACAGCTACATGTTATTTCACTATATGGATTTCCATAATTTGTTTATGCAGTCTAGGTAGATTATTACAATTTTATGTTATTATAAACAACCATATAGTAAATAACCTCATACATAAATCTTTTTGTATATGCATATAGGTCTGTAGGATATTCTCTGAACTAATCCTCTGTGTCAAAGAGTATATTTATTTATAACTTTGATAAATATTGCCAAGGAGCCTTCAATGGAAGAGCATACAAGAATATATGAGAATATCTATTTCTGCAGACTCACCAAGGTACTATTGTATTATCAAACTTTTGGATTTTGACAGGTTGATAGGCTTTTTAAAAAGTGAGATTAGGGCCTGGCTGGTGTAGCTCAGTGGATTGAGCGTGGGCTGGGAGCCAGGTGGTCCTGGTTTGATTCCCAGTTGGGTCACATGCCTGGGTTGCGGGCCGGGTCCCCTGTGAGGGCCATGTGAGAGGCAACCACACATTGCATTAATAAAAAAAAAAGTGAGATTAGGTATCTCTTTGTATATTTAAATGTAATTTGTATTTTCTTTTTTATTACATGGCAAGGTCCATGTATGTAGACAGTATATATTTTTCTGTTGGATTGTGAGCCTTTTTCTTATCAATGTCTGGGAGTTCTTATTATTAGAGATATTTCCTTCTTGTGATGATTATAAGTATTTTTCCTCTAGTTTATCATTTGTCTTTTGAAAAGTATTTTTTTTTTAATTTTAAAAAGTGACAAAAGTTTGTTGTTATTGGCTACCATAGAATTAGGAACTGTTCTAATGAATTTATCTAGAAGTGTTATATTGTGGAAAAGCCCATTTTTTATCTAAGTTGCATGAAACCTCAGGACTCCAAAAGGCACGTCTATGGGATTTCTGGAAATATAGCCTGTTAACAGTTTAAACATTAAAAATGCATGTAGTCCATCTTCATCAGGCCATGCCACAAGGCTATACCGAATGGTGTAATATCACGACATGAACATATATAGAAATTTACACAAGTTGAAAAACTACCAGTCCTGTAAATAAACCTCTGAACTATGGGAGAAAGGATTTTAGATCTGCTTCATCTCAAATCCTCTACTTTTGTGTATAGATATCCCTAATATTCCTCTAGACCAGTAGATTACTTTCTTTAAAACATTTCAGCTTCTTCCCCTCACCCCTACCCCGGCCTTAAAGGGAACTTTATGAGGAGCACTAAAGGGAGACTCTATGATTGCAAGTGGATGCAGGGAATGGTGTACCTTAATTCCTCTGCTTCCTCCTCATTCCTAGTCTTTCTCTCTACTTTACCATCCCATTTCTAGAAGCAACTGACTCACTCAGAATGACCCTAAGACCCCACTGATGCAGTCCCAAAGTCATGGCTCTTGTCTACCTTGTAATCCTAAGAATGATGTATTGCCAACTCTTTTGTTTAAAGTATTTGGAGACTGTCTTTTCTTGTGTATCCCTAAATCGGTTCTACCCTTTCTCAATGGAAATTCTTCTTTAGGTGTAATCTAAATCGCACATTCTGTATCATTATCATCTTAATCTATTTTTATTAGGAATGGAAATAGTATCTTTATAGTAATTAGATTCCTAATATTTCTAGAAGTTTGTGGGAGAACCTTGAAGACAACCACATACTTCTCCCACCAACAGAGGAATCACTTCTTCAGTGTCTCTATCTCACATTCTCATTATCTAATCATATAGAATCAACTGTCCCAGAGGAGCTGCTTCCATTTTGTTCCAGGTCTTACTATCAAAAAGTTTCTTCTTGTATTGGACCTTTTCGTGCCTTCTACTCATTGAGCAACCCTTGGCTCTCTAGAGCTACTCAGAGTAAGATTCACTAGTCTTCGATAAGGACAACTATTTAAAGGCAATTATCATATCCTCCTTTCACCCCATTCTCCAATTTTATATTCTCCAAAGTAAACTTGTGTTGTTCCTTCCACTATATTTCAAACTGGGGAGACTTCTCACTTTCCTGGTTACTGTTCTCTAGACTCACTCCAGTGTGTTGATCATTCTTTTAAAAAAAGCGACAGTGCCTAAGGAATACAACACTGCACATAGGGACTAGCCACTGCAGAGGTCAGGATATTGGCTGATCCCTGTGGTCTAGCTACTACCCTTTCTGTCCTTTTCCCATTTCACCCTTTCTGAGTTTTTAATTTGCCTTAAAATCGGAATCATCCAAGTTTAATCCATATGGATTTAAGACATCCCAGCCTTTGAAACTAGAAGGATAACTAGTTATCTTTTAGTCCAATTGCTTTATTTTACTGAGCAGGAGAGCTTTCTAAAATATTCACATCTTCCTCAATGGCTGTACACCGTGGAACATTCAAAAGGACTGCAGCAGTATGCCCTTAGCAGTAGCTCTAATAGCCCACTTCCCCAGTGCCGTGTGTGGTAGGCAGAATAATGACCCTCTAAATATGTCTACATCCTGAACCTTAGTATTTGTGACTGTGTTACCAAAGTGGCAAAAGGGACTTTGCAGGTATGACTATGGTTCTAAATCTTCTGATGGAAATCCAGGTGGAAAGATTATCCTGGATTATCCAAGTGGCCCAACCTAATCACCCAAGTCCCTAAAAGGGAAGAACCTTCATGGCTGTTGTCAGAGGAAGGAGGGTAAAGGGAGAAGTGTCAGAGATATGCAACACTACTGGCTTTGAAAATAAAGCAAAGGGGACAAATGCCAAGGAGTGAGAACAATGTCTACATGTTGGAAAAAGCAAGGAAACAGATGTTCCCCTAGAGTTTCAATAAAGGAATGCAGTCCTACCAACAATATGATTTTAGGTCCGTGAGACCCATGTGAAATTTCTCACTTACAGAATTCTAAAAAATTTAACATTTGTTATATAAACCATGAAGATTGTGATAATTGTTATAATAGTAATAGAAAACTGATATACCAGAAAAACCCAAATAATATACCAAATGTATCCACAGCTTTTAAAGACTCAAACATTAAATATATGCAGTATTTGCAAAGTATTATGGAGCCAAATCGGCTTTGTTTGATAGCCATTTCCTCACAATGAGGTAGGCTCTTTCAGAAATTGTGTTAATAACTCAGGGAGCCATTTAGTCATTACTGCTTCAGTGTGTTAGCTGTTACCTTGATGATGGTGGCCTAAGTCTCCTTAGTCACTCCCAGAAAATTGCTCCTTTACTGGGAAAAGTATTCATTTAGATTAATCTTTCATATCATAACTTTTAGAAAGCATGTTTGGAGAGTATGTGGGAACCCTTCTCTGTTTTACTTCTGGGCTCACATGTGTTCACTTCTATAATAAAAGCCAACTTATACTAAATAAGTATGTTTCTAAACCAAGTTAGAATTCTGTTAGCTTAGTAAATGCTTGGATACAATACCATTACTCCCGAGAATTAAGAAATGAGCAATGGAGACTGCTTTAGGGCCTTTTGCCAAGTATGTAGTTGCACTAATGCCCTGCCAACTGAGCACTCCTCTGTGAGATCACAACAGAGACGTGGTGATATTTCATGGCCTTGAGCTGCCTTTCAAAGAAAATAATTCTTACTAATTGTTGAGTAATTACGTTGTGCTAGTAATGGGCAAGTTTCTGAACATGTATTTCCATGTGTGATCATCAGAACTATACGAGAAAGATATTATGAAGCCCTCTGCAGATGAGAAACTGAGACTCAGTGGGGATAAGTAGCTTACTCAAGTTCACAGAATTTCTAACTGCAGAAATGGCACTACCAGTATGGCTGGCCTGCCCCCACAGCCTGTGTTCATTCTGTTTCTACATGATCCCTCCCTGTAAGTGCGTACCAATCATACCTTTGTAGACTATCACAGGTCTATTTATTTCATCATTTCACAGTCTCTGAAAACTCAGAAATGTTTATTGAATGGTTGGGAGCATGAAGGAAGGTATGAAATCTTGAAGCATAGAAAAAGCTAATAAAGAAATTGTGCTTGGTCTTCACAGCAGCGTCTGAGAAAGTTGGTATTTAAAAGAAGTCATTATGAAAAGCTAATGTAGCTAAAAGAGAAGTAAAGCAAAAAAAAGCTATTTTTAATTCACATAATTTTTACATCTAATGTTTATACCTGGATTCTACCCTCTCCTCCAATCCTATAATCACACACATATACCTAGGTGCGCGCGCGCACGCACACACACACACACACACACACACACACACACACACACACTAATGTGGTTAGTGATTTGTTTTGAAGTACAATACATGTCTCTGTAAGAGGGCCAATTACTTGCTCTTACCCGGAGTATACAAATAAGAAGTTTCCTAGGGCAGGGAAGAACAGAAAAATCTATGTGTGGAGTGGGTAGGATTTGGCAATAACTTTGGAGTAGTCCTTGACACTTTGCTGAAACACTAAGCTGCTATAAAGTTTGTGTGACAGGTGAGCTTTGGAGATGTCTTTAAAAAAAGATACTGAATTAAAACTTCTTAATACTGTGTTTTCCAAACTGTTTGTTTGCCCAATTTTTAGCAGAACTACTCCCTTTTTAGTCAGTTTAATCAGAACCTACTATATGAAACAGATGAAAGAGGAACAGCTGCTTTGAATGAAATAGAGACCAAGGCACCTTATTCTGTTTCAACTCCCAAGTCACCCCTACTGAAATCTGAATGCTCCGGAAAGTCCAATGTAAAAACCGTTATGTTGATACTTTTATCCTTTCTCAGAATTCTTCAAACTACAATGAACCAGTTGGAAAGTGTCATGTAGAAATTACTATATATGACTTTTATCATTTGAATCATATAAATGTGTGTATATTTTATCTGCATAAACTCTTGATATTTCTAAGGTTGTTCATTTTATGAAAATACTTTTTCCTGAGATTCCAGGAATCAAAGTGAGATGGCTATTCCCAGATAGCTGAAGTCTGGTATGTGTGGAGATTTTTAGGATGTGAGTCCTATATTTTATGTAATGTGCTTGATACTTAGACTGGGTGCACACACAGGAGAAGGGATCCTATTGGTTGGAAGTCCTCAGTGCACATTGGTGGCTTGAATGGTTGGTGATGCGGATTGCGGCCCACGAAATCCGTGGGGGGACCGTAGCTGATGCGTGTATGAATCTCATACCGAGTCACGCGGGGAAAGAGAGACCGGGGCCACGTGGCTGATTCCTCCCATCTCAGGAAAAAGCCCAGTGGCTTGCCCAGCCAGGGTTTTTATCAGGGGCATTAGCACACATTTACATTGGATTGATTATTCATGGGATTAAGCAGAACAGGGGTAAGATTACTCACATCAGGGCATCAGGATATAAATTCAGGTCCCGTGGCAGACAGGACCAGGTTAAAGTAATATGCAGGGGTCAGCAAGCCAGAACTTTTTAAGATACATCTTTGCCAAATTCCTATTAGAGAGTTCTCATTTCACAGACATGATCCACACTTGCTCACACGGGAATCACATGAAGCTGTGCTCAAAACGTGTAAATTCTCAGGACTGCGTGTTTACACGCGTGTGGAAATCACTGCCACAGGTTGGGGTCAGAATCATTGTTCTATGGTGAAAAACATAAAGAGTCAAGTTTAACAGTGAATAAATAGCTTTACAAGAAAACTAAAAATTGACATGATTTTCCACCCTTTCATTATTTGTTCAATATTGAAATAATGTGATAAGGTATAAGATTTTTAGCTATAACTTTTAAGGATGTTGGCTTAATGCTACAAAATATGAGACAAAACCTCTAGCTAATTTCAACTACTATTTATTGAGTAGTTTCTAAATATCAAAGAACCATGCAATGGCTTATTTGGCATTGTATCAACTCTTACTGTAACCCTGACAGGAATTCTAATTATTATTTCTATTTACAGAAGAGAAAACAGACTAAGAGTAATTAAGTAACATGTTCAGCATCACCAGGTTTGTAAATGTTGAGGCTGGGATTTGAGGTCAAGTGTTCTTGACGCTGGAAGCCCATGCCCATAATCTCCCTGATGAGTCAATGCATAGTTTTTGAATAACTCAGTGTTCCATTTTGACTTGAGCTATGCTGAGAATTATAGGTATGCCAAACAGCAGTGAAAGCAAAGCCCAGTCCATTCAAGGAGCTCTTCTAGACCTTTATTACAAGAAAAACGTATTCTAGTTTATTCCAACCTCAGGAAAGATCTAGATCTTGGTTAGCCCATTGCTTACCATTTCTCTTTCTGACCTTACATACTCCTTTTCTAGAACCCAGAACTGTTTCCACTGGGTTTTAATGAAAATTCTTTTTTTTTTTTCTTTTTTGGATTGGAAAATATATATGAAATTTATTTTTTTGTTTTTTTCCACATTTTTTTATTGTTGTTCAAGGACGGTTGTCTCCATTTCCCCTCCACAACTCCCCCCGCCCACCCCAGCCACCCCCACCTCCCACCCTCGATCCTACCCTCCTTTGGTTTTGTCCATGTGTCCTTTATACATGTTCCTGACAACCCTTCCCCCTTCCCCCCATTATCCTCTCCCACCTCCCCTCCAGATACTGTCAGCTTGTTCTTAATTTCAGTGTTGATACACCTTCTTAATAGACCTTGGACCTAGAATATTTGACAAAAGATGTGGCACTCTTTATTTGAAAACCCAGTTGGGGTTTGCTTTCATTT
Organism: Micronycteris hirsuta; assembly: GCA_004026765.1. NCBI lineage: Eukaryota > Metazoa > Chordata > Mammalia > Chiroptera > Phyllostomidae > Micronycteris > Micronycteris hirsuta. Next base: position 34,446 of record PVJI01008027.1, read on the forward strand.
GATCCCTTTGCAGACAAGAAATCTAAGGCATGTTTCTGCCACTCTCTGTGCTGTTTCCATGGATGAGGACACTGCTCCCAAATTGCACTGAAACACCTTTAACAATTATTGTAGCAGGACTGCGATGGTGGCGAGAGCACCTTTGGGAAGCTGAGGGAAAGATGGTCGTGTCTGTCAAAGAAAACTGGCAGCTGAAGAAGTCCCAGAAGAGGTTCCTAAAGTGAAAGCTGCCCATTGTGCTCTCTGATGCCTGCATGAAGTGTAAGGGGCAGCATTATTTAAAGAAGTGAACTCAAAAGACTAGTATATTCCCATATCATTACATCACTGTGGAAGGAAAACATGCCCACTGGATACTGCCTTTCAGATTCCATGTTGATACTTACTACCTTGAAATTGGGGCAGAGTTTGCCAAGCCAATTAAAGAATGAAAATGGTGCCTTTCACATTATTTAAAAGCATCACACTCACAAAGCCATCAAACAAAAGAAAAGAAACTATAAGTGTACAAGATGAGCCCACTAAGCGTGGCCTTGTTACTTTTTCCTCCTCTCTACCTCTGCAAGAATCATCAAGATTCCTCTCCTTTGCTTTCCCATCCGGTAGAGTATGTGGGTGGTGAGCAGCCTGTTGTGGTGCCCATGACTGCGGGGCTGCATCAGAGAGGGCAGTGTGAGCAGTGGGAAGAGGCCAGCGTCTGAGCTGCCGGAGGAGCACCTTGCAGCGTGTTTGAAGTCTGGAGTTTTATTGTGCTTTGCCAAAAGAATAAAAGGGCTTCATCTCTGCAGGCATCATAAACTGTCTGTCCATAAAATTTAAATCCATATTTGAACTCAAACCCTCTTTGTCTCTCTTTGCCCCTGTCCATCTTCTGTTTTATTTTAATAAGCTTTGTGAAGTCTTTTGTCCATCTTGTTCTGTGGACTTCCTCCTTATCAGGGACATTCCCTTGCCCCTTTGAACCACACAAATATTTGCAGTGCTCCCAGGAACTGGCCTGCTTGCCTAGCTGTGGTTAATGCAAACACTGCCCGTAGCTATGGTAAGCTTCCTGGGTCCCTGGCTTCTCATTTGTGACAGACCGAAAAGACAGGTTAGAAAGCATTCCTTTAAATGAGACACCGACTAAGCTAAAATAGCAGCAGAAATGTAATGGTATTTTTTATACAGCTCTGCAACAGGCTAATGGGCAGCCTATTTTTGTCTTTTATTTTAACTTTTAATTTTACTTTTCAGCCTTGAAATTGTTGAAAGTTTTAAAATTCAGGCTGTGCTCTGTTGCTATTAGGGCCTAACAAACAAGTTGCTTAAGGCCCTGGAGTCACTGGGAATAAAAACCACATTTTCAACATACTTTAAAGAAGAAAATAAAACACAAGAAAAATGACACTTTTAAGAAACAATGTATACTTGGTTCTTTAGAAAAATCGCTTTAGCAATGATTAGGACAGAAATTACCAGAATAAACTGAATTGCAAGGAAGAGGCACTTACCTATTTTTAGAATCCATAGGGAGGGAAATAAAAAAAACATTGCGGAAACACCTGTCATGGCATATTCTTTTAAGAAAAAGAGACCTCATTTAAAATTGAGGTTTATAAGTTATAGAATTCCTCACAAATCAATTCTCTAATAATTATTTAGACGTAGACATTGGTTCAGATTTTCTATAGAAAATAATTGTGTTTTTTGAAGTATACCATCTTAAATCATAAGAGGTGGCCCAGAAATAGGACCTTGGCCAGAACTGACAAGAGGCCACTCTCTCTTCTTTAATAAGGAGAGCCAGATGTTAAAGGCAAAATAAAACAAATAGCAGAAAAGCAGAAAACAAAAACACTGGGAAAGATCAGAGAGTTGATAGAGAACATTTTTTTTTCTGCTTTCTCTTCATTTGATTTGTTCCTACTCTAACATGGTATCCAATAGCTGGCAGAAGACAGCTCTAGTTAGACATGGCAATGAAGTAAGGGCAGTTTTCTTTCTTTGAGTAGATGGACTTACAGTGTTGAATTTATGGTGAAGTATCTGTTTTAGTTACTTTATTCTAATAATTAATTATTTCATTTATAATTAGTTGAGATTATTCTGTCCAAGTTCTACATCTTTCAAATGTGGAGAACTACTTATTATTTGTAGGAAGAAAAGAATAATATAAACAGACTAATGATGAACCAACTTTTCCACAGAGAATTAAGAATCTAGGTTCTCTACAAAATAACAACATGAAAGGACAGTTTTTGACAAAAAGAGAAATAAGGTGCTGGCACAGATGATGAATGCGTGGGATCATGGGATCTTTCTCTGCCAGTGAAAATGAGAGGCACATTGCTTGGACACCTAATGATGTCAAGTCCCTGCTGACTGGAGCACCACTGACTCTCACCCATCTGTTGGCCAAGCATCCTCTCGGATGGGGTTTGCAAAAGCAGTTTTTCCTTGGGTACCAATTGAGAATCCGATTGAAGATCTCCAAAGTGAAAATTTTTCTGGAACCCTCCTATTCCTTTTATGGCTTTTTTTTTTTTTTAAAGAGTGAATTTCTGGGCTGCCACTAGTTACCTGGTACTGTTGCAACTCCTTGCTAAGGGAGGGCTGGGAGAAGCTGGCTTTTTGAAGAGTTTTCAATCAACATTTGGGTGATCTGCTATTGTGTACTCCTTCTAGCACTCAGTATTTAATTTTTATATCTGAATTGTGAAATATCATCACTACCAGCTCCTGCCAGCATCTTGGAACATTAATACTGATGTCCACAATGGTAGCAAATGCAGCGCAGGATGATTTAAAGATGAGAATTATCAGGGATACATCCGAGTAAGTAAATCCACTATCCAATTTGTTTACCTTTTCAGCCCAAGTTTTAAAGGGACTTTTTTTAAAAATGAGAAAAATTGCCCTGGCTGGTGTGGCTTACTTGGTTGGAGCATCAACCTATAAACTGAAAAGTTGCCAGTTCGATTCCTGGTCAGGGCACATGCCTAGAATGTGGATTCCTCCCTGGTTTGGGTGCCTAGGAAAGGTACCCCATTGGGATGCACATATGAGAAGCAACAGATTGTTTCCCTCTCACACTGATGTTTCTCTCTCTCTCTCTCTGTCTCTCTCTCTCCCCCTCTCTCTAAAATCAAAAGGCATGTCTTTGGGTAAGGATAAAAAAAAAGAGAGAAATTAACATGATTTGATCCCAGTAAGTCTAGCAGAGAAATACTTTTCTTTTCTCTTCTCACCCACACTCACTGCTCATCATCATGTGAGTGATTTGCATGGGCTGAACTGGTGAGGTGTGTGTTTCAATGCCAAATGATGGAGTGGGAGAAAATATGGGAGGAACAGGAGAGCGAGAGAGAGAGGAGGGGAAGAGGGAGTGGGAGAAAATATGGGAGGAACAGGAGAGAGCAGGGAGAGAGAGAGAGTGGGCATGAGCACAGATCCAGACAGGATATGAGTTTCCTTGTAGTTTTATACTTTGTCATAACCATGTCAATGTACAGAAGGCAAACTAATGCTTGTGATATTTGGGAACCATCTGCTGAGCCCAAGGCAAATTTCACATTAAATCCCAATTTCAGTTGTGACCTAAAAACGAGGAGAAATGCTGTGGTTCTGAGTGAATTCCACTCTGAATGTCTCATCCCTACCCTCAGCGTTGTGAAGTGATGCTCATAAGATGAGGATGTAAATGAAACAAAAGCTTTGGGAGGCAAACGCAGAGTTCTTAGTCTCCCACCCCCATCACCACTCCAAGATTTGCTCAGCTGCAGTGTCTACAAACCAGGCTAAACCCTGATATGAGTGATCACGAATCTGCTTCACCAGCTCAGTGGAGCAGAGCTATCCTTCTTTTCTATTTTCAAATATGAATCCCCTTCAAAGTTTGATTTTTCACCAGGAAGAAAGATTAGGAATCCTCATGCAATGAGGGGAAATCCAATGATCGTTTTTCTTCAGGAAAAATAAAATAAAATAAAAAACAGCAAAGAAATGAAGGTCAAAGTAGACTTGGTTCTAAATTCCCTTTCAATGTAATATACAGATCATGTATCATAGAAATAGAAACTTGGAATCTATATGATCTTATTAACTAATGTCACCCCAATAAATATAATAAAACACTTTTTAATAAATAAATAAATCCCTTTCAATAGTTTTTTGTTTCCAGGTCCCCTCACTTCTTTTTTGGAATTAAAGAAGGTCTGACTAAAATGTACCTGACACCAAAATGTTCTAATCATGTTGAGACAAATACAAAGACATAGAAACTAAATAAACACACTTGAATAAGTTAGTGCATGGATGTACACACACAAAAAGCCTTTAGAGTGGGAAGATGAATTAGAAACGCCTTTGTAAAGGTGAACACAATGGAGGACCTGATGACCATCCTAAGTGAATCCACCATCACCGACATGGAAAGTGACCTTGGCCCTTGCGTTTCTACAGTGCGTGAGGAAAACATTCAGGGCTCTAGTTCAGTCCCCTGTTCAGCTGCACTGCATGCAGGGCATTAGCAAAATCAACAAGGGGTTGAAATCATTGTAAATCTTCCTGTTAGTAGCTCATCACTATCTGTTTAGTACTAGTGGGAAGAAACTTGCCAATTGGCCAACAGACCATTGCTTCTTCATCATAACTGTCTGTGTGAACTACTGGGGGATCATATTAAAATGCAGATCCTAATTTATTGGATTGGGACTAGAACCTGAATATCTACATTTCTAATATGCTCTCAGGTGATGTTGACACTGCTAGTTTGTGTATCATTCTTTGAAAACCAAAAGTACAGGACAACCAGTGAATTCCTCTATAGAGCTCTGAAAATTGCTATATCAAAATGGTGTGTGTGTGTGTACATGGTGTATGTATGTGTACAGGCATACCTTAAGCTAATAGTGGTGATGGGAGTACTAAATCGTCAAGCCAGATGTCTTCGGAAAGACTGAACTGGCTTGGGAGAACAGTACATGTAGTCTATAGCATTTGGTACACCAATTTCCCACATTAAAAAATGGCATTTTATTTTGGTCAAAGCCTGGAAGTTTGTACAGGGGGATCTAAGACACTTTTATTGTCCTACACCCCCTGCATGATAAAATCTCAGTACAACCAAAACTTCCATTGCATTATTAGATGAATTATAACTAAAAATTCTATTTCCTTTTCTGTAACAATACAAACACATTCAAAATCCCTTCATAATTCACTGCTGCACATGTGGTGCAGTTTCTGCAAAGTGGCTTCAGGGTCTTTACAAATCTATATAACCCTATTCCCAAGGGCTCTTGTTTTAACACCTCTTTCAAAGTCTAACTGCTAAGCTTTTCTAAGAGTTTATTTCACAATGTACTATTTTTTGTTGCTTTTCTATTGTTTCAGCATTCAGCAGTTCAACAAAGACTTTTTGAACCCCTGCTTTGTAGAATAAAAGCTCCTTGAGACTAGAAAGATGCAGAAACCTGGTTAGGTAGACCCTGGGTTCAAATTTTAGTTCTACCACGTACAACCCACATGGTAGAACTATAATTTGGCCAAGTTTATATAGCCTAAGCCTCAACTGTCTCATCTGTAAAATGGGGATGATAATTCCTATATATGTGTAATGCTGACACAAGATATTGTATAAAGTTCTTAGCATGGGATCATTAAGGACTAAACAAATAAACAAAAAATACAGTGTGGTGACACATTATTATGGTATCTACACTAAAAAATTTTAAAGCAATCTATAGATTCAACACAATCCCTATTAAAACACCAATGATGTACTTTACAGATTTAGAACAAATATTTCAAAAATTTATGTGGAACAAAAAATGATACAAAATAGCCTCAGCAATCTTGAGAAAGAAGGAAAAAGAAGAAGGGATCACAATACTTGATATCAAACTATATTACAAGGTCACTGTAATCAAAAGAGTCTGGTACTGACATGAGAACAGACACAGATCAATGGAACAGAATAGAGAATCCAGAAAAAACCCATGCCTCTATGATCAGTTAATATTTAACAAAGGGGGCAGAAGCATAAAATGGAGTAAAATAGCCTCTTCAACAAATACTGTTGGGAGAACCACAAGGGTACATGGAAAAAAATGAAACTAGACCGCCAACTGATGCCATACACCAGAATAAACTCAAAATGGATAAAAGATTTAAACGTAAGTCATGACACCATAAAAGTCCTAAAGGAAAACATAGGCAGTAAAATCTCAGATTTCCCACACAACAATATTTTTGCCAATATATCCCCTACGACAAGAGAAATGAAGACTAAACAAATGGGACTACATGAAATGAAAAAGCTTCTGCATGACTAAAGAAACAATTATCAAAATGAAAAGGAAACCAACTGTATGGGAGAACATATTTGTCAATGAGACCTTGGACAAGGGTTTGATCTCCAAAATATATGAAGAACTCATATAACTTAATACTGGGAAGATGAACAATTCATTAAAAAATGGGCAAAGGCCCCGAACAGACAATTCTACAAGGAGGACCTACAGAGGAATCATAGAAACATGAAAGGATGTTCAACATCACTAACCATCAGAGAGACACAAATCAAAAAAACAATGAGATACCACCTCACACTGGTCAGAATGGCCATCATTAACAAATCAACAAACAACAAGTGCTGGCGAGGATGTGGAGAAAAGGGAACCCTAGTGCACTGCTGGTGGGAATGCAGACTGGTGCAGCCGCTGTGGAAAACAGTGTGGAATTTCCTCAAAAAACTAAAAATGGAACTACCTTTTAACCAAGTGATTCCAGTGCTGGAAATATACCCTGAGAATCCTAAAACACCAATTCAAAAGAACTTATGTACCCCTATGCTCATGGCAGCATTATTTACAATAGCCAAGTGCTGGAAGCAGCCTAGGTGCCCCTCAGTAAAAGAGTGCATCAAAAAACTGGTACATTTACACAATAGAATACTACACAGCAGAAAGAAAGAAGGATCATCTACTGTTCGTGACAGCATGGATAGAACTGGAGAGCATTATGCTAAGTGAAATAAGCCAGTCAGTGAAAGACAAATATCATATGATCTCACCTATAAGAGGAACCTAACAGACTTACAGTGACCAGAGGGTAGGGGGGAGGAAGATAAGAGGGGAAAGAAGGGGAAAGGTCTAATTAATGAACAGGTATAAATGAGCCATAGACATGGACGACAAGGTAGGGATTGACTGTGGGAGGGGTGAGGGAGAGTGTGCATGGCAGAGAAGAGCAATGGGGGGAAATTGGGACAACTGTAATAGAAAAATTTAAGAAAAGTATTAGTATTAAAGCCCTACTATCACTAGATCCTAAATTCTACAAATGTTACACTATCTCATATATAGAAAACATATTCTAAGATCTAGTCTGTTTTATAGGGTGTGTATATGTAAGAGTATGTGAGAGTGTGTGTGCATGTGTGTGTGTTTTCTATAGCCAATAGAAGCTGACACATCATCTTACAACCTTGGTTAATATTCAATGCAAGGATTTTATCTGAGAAGAAAAATGATGGGGAAGGGGAAGGCTAAATTTAAAATAAATAATGTGTCAACAGAAGTTTCTCAATACATGGAACACTTAAACTGCTAAAATCTTACCTTATTCTTTATTTCTCCATAAATTAGACAAAATAATGTATTGATATTTAACCAGTAAATATTTGTTTTGGTCTAATTAACCTAACCTAATTAAAGAAAAGAGAATTGCCAAGGTGAGATGTACGTGAACCTAGGAGAGCAGGGGCCATGCTATTTGATCCACTGTATTATCCCCAACATCCAGCATCTGATGCCGGAATTGTATTTATTGAAATCAGGTGAACTAGAGCTTTTACTCACAGTTAAAACATTTATTTTAAAGGGAATAAAAAGAAACTGTTTTTCTACATATAAACTTTGAAATAATTTAAAACCAGAATAAATCTCAAGACCCAGCTTTAAACAAGTCCAGTTGGTCTTTACCAAGGACCAGCATTTTTATCAATGGAGAGATGGCCAGAAATGGGACAAATGGGTGGATTGGAGCTGTTTAGAGCCTCATGTTGTGGCCAGAGTGTGAGAGAACATTTTTGGACAAGAGGAGTTACCACTGTCGGAAACTGATTATGTGACAAAGGCAACAGTTTAGACTTCTAGAAAAGCCCATCAATTAGATGTATAAACTTGGACAAATTATTTTACCTTGTGGGAGCTTCAGTGTTTTCACTTCTGAAATGAGAGAATTGTACAAATTTCATTCTATGTCTGTCATTAAATCATTGCCATTATTTTATCTTCTGTTGGGCAAGGTGGTTTGACATGAAAAGTTCTGTCCTCAAACTATTTATTTTGGAGCCTCCAATCCAATAACTGTCTAGGACCCATAAATATATGTATGGTCATTCCTAAATCACACGTGAAAATATAGTAAATAGCATTAGTTATCAAAGATAGTTAATGAAATTTGTGGGTACTGTTGTGATTTTCCCATTTTATAGAAAACATAAATAGGTAAAGTAACTCATCCCAGGCTCTACACCTGTACCAGGCTGAAGTTAGAATTTGAATATGAGACTGGTTACTTTCAGATACTACACTTTGAATCTATATGCTGAGCTTGACACCTTCTGAGTTTCTCATGGTGATGGGGTGGGCAAGGGAAGACATAAAACATGATTTAGCAAAATTTGTTCCAGAGAGGCTGGGCAGATCAACTTGATCTCAGTAGAACAGAGCTGTTAGGAAATAATGAGAAATGATAGGGTGATGCCAAAGAAAGTGGGTGATACCTATTGGAGAGAGAGTATGGTGGAAAGACTAGAAGTTTATAATTAGCTAGAAATAAACTCGAAATACTAGTTTTGTTGCTTACCAGATGTAGGATCTTGCGAGAGTCATTTAACTGCATCTCAGTTCTTTCACTATAGAATGCTTATACTATTATAAACTTCTTAAAGTTATTGTGAGGATTAAATGAGATGACATGTATTAAGTGTCTAGTGCCTTTACACTGGGGGTTGAAGGGAGGAGTGACAGGGGAAAACATGGGAGATTTGCAAGTGTAGAAATTACATGTTCAAAGTAGTTTTTAATACAGTATCTTAGAATACATTCATTGTTATTGTTCTTTGGACACCTGACCTAAGAGAGTTTTCTCTCCCTATCTGAATTATAAAGCCCTTGGAGACAAAAACAGTCCTTTCCATGGTCTGAGCCGCCACAATAGCCAGGTGGTACAAGGTGCATGGTGACAAAAATTTAACCCTTCATGAGTGGTATTTCGAGGGCATCCCTGTAACTCTATATATTGTAATGCAATAAGGAGGTACTGGAAAGAGGGAGACTAGCTAGGTAGCTACTGGGGACAAGAGAAGTTTAAAATTTCCATTTTAAACTTATCAAGTCAGCGGTTCAGAGTCTGTATTGATTTGCTTTTTAAAAGAATATTAATTTCCCTTTTAAAATGTGTCTGAAAGACTAAACAAATTGGACCTTAGATTTATTTACAAAGATGCAGTCCCTGATTATTCTCCTCTTTAAATCATCCCACTGCCACACAGCAGGCCCTTGAACACATTAATATTAATGCTGCCTTACTTCTGGTAGAGGCTGGTAGATGTGGCATTTCATAATTCAGATGTAAATGTGAAAAAAGTCTTATAATTTCAACTCTAGTGCCTTTACTCTGCCCTGTGAGGAAAAGGAAAATTGGATTATACAAAAGAATTAGAAAATTAATAACATTTCCTTAAGATAAATAATCACCTGTGAGAATGTTCTGTATTTCTACTTGGGCAAAAGGATGCTTAATGTCCAGTTTCATTTCTAATCACACTTGTGGTTATGTAGGCATAGTTTTAATACAGTACTGTCTTTTGGGGGTTGAATTTATCCTTTCATTAATTCATTAAATAAATATTTATTGAGTGCCTGGTATTCACAAAGCTGGAGATAGTCATCAACCAATGTCCCTGCTCTCAGGTACAATTTGGCATCTATTTCTCTCAGTCTAGTAGAAACCAAGGTCAAACTGTAATTAGTTCACCCAAGTGATGATAATTGAGCACCTTCATAAATCAGACACTGCCCTGAGTACTGGAGTGATCTACCAATGAATAACACCGGGTCTCTCTCGGGGAGCTATCAGTCTGGTGTAGGCAGCAGACACACAAAGAGAAAACAGGCGATAAAGAGTATATGGACTGGAAAGTAGTAGCAGTTAGCTAGGGGGATGTCAGGGAGGATGGGGAGGTATTTCAGCATAAAAAGCATCATAAGAAAGACAGGGCAAGGAGAGCATGGGAAATGCTAACAGAAATGAATCGATGTATGAATGTAAGAATGGAGTGTAGAAGCAAAGGGGAGAGGGATAGGAGGCTGGAGAGAAAAAAATTCCAGAAGTCGTGAGCCTGGTATGCCACATCAAGGACTTTGGACTTGACCCCTAATTGTGGGAAGAACTGCTCCCTGGGTGCAAGACTCCAGCTTGTCCTGGTTTATTGGTTTATTTCTGTACCCTTCGTGCCTAGTAAGGCTGAATAAGTGTGTGCTCAGGGAGTAGATGAATAATCCGGGTGTGTGACAAAGTGGGACAGGGGGAGAATGGTGGGCATGGTGAGAATGTGAAATAGTTTTTCATTCAGAAAAAGTGCTCTGGCTGTGTGGAGTGTGTGCTCAGGGCTGGGCAGGCAAGCCGAGTTAGCAGAGCATTGCATTAACCGAAGCAAGAAACTACGGTAGTATAAAACATTGAGAGTGAGGTTTTCTGTTAATCAGAAATAGAAACACTTTTTTGCAGTCTTCATAGATTTTTTTTGTTTTTGATTTTTTTGTTTTTTTAGTTCGTTGCTCTGTCTTTTTGCAGAATTCTCAAATTTTTATGTATTTCTTCCACCACCCCCCAAAAAAAGTTTCCTACCTCTAAAATGTGCTTGCTTGGTTCTAGCATCAATATCAGGCACCCGGTAAACACTAGAAAGATAAGTTTTGTTTTAGTAACTGAGCATCATCCTGAAGTGTTTGCTCTTCAATTCTACAAACATTCTCCTTTTAACATATCTCATTTAGATAATCAATATTAGCTTCATATTGAGCTGTTCAGAAGTACCTGCTTACACTACAGTTTTTCTGTTTCAAATCTATATGAACAAAATTCTTCAGGCCTTGCTTTCCTCCAGTATTGTCTGCTTCCTAGTTAGAGAAAGGACTGAGTGGCATGATGCCTCTGCACACTCTTCTTGCAAGTTTTCTCTTTGCTGGCTCATTTCCCACTGATAAAATCAGCACTCTCTGTACTCTCTGGGAAGGACAAAGGGATTTCTAAAACCCTTGCAGTGGGAAGTTACTTTCTGTTTAAAGTCCAAGCTGACAAAGATTTCCACCTTTCAGATCACCATAAAGTTTCATATGTAAACCTGTTACAAAATGCCCATGGAGGCAGTCAGAGCAAGCTGACGATCAGCCAAAAAAAAAAAGAAGTCTATGCAGATTACAGGCAGTTGCGGGGGATGTTGGTGGGTGGAGGGATTGAGCAAAAAGGAAAAAGGACTCACGGACATGGACAACAGTGTAGTGATTGCTGGGGGGAGGGGAGTATAAAGAGACTAAATAGTAATGGGAAAAATATGTAATAAAGTTTTTTTTTAAGTTCTATGGGGACTTAGCAGAGAGTCATGAAAGTATCTCTCCTCAAATAATTTTTAAACTCTCCAAAAAATTAAATCTGTATCCATATGACACAAATGTTATTGGGTTTAACAGAAAGAGTGACCATATCTTGTAGAATTTTTAAGAAGGAAATGGTTTTAGTGCTGAACTAAAAGGATGGGATGTCTGATAACTGAGCGCAACATTAAAGGACTTTTTGGTAGAAGGAACCGCAGAGACCAGGCACGGAGGGGAGGGAAGCATGGAGTTCAGTGAAATGCGTCCGTAGGAGCAGTGTGGAAAGTGGGGGGAGGTGGAATAGAATGCTGTGTTTAGGGTGCAGTACTGGTATGAGGGGCTGACTTGGCTGGGCAACGGGTGCAAAACGGCAGAGCACTGCGATGGAGTAGCGGTCTCTATGTGCTCCCGTCAGGAGTAGGGGCTTCGTGTCAGAAGTGGGGACTTTGTAATGATCCTTGATCGTTCACAGAGTGCGAAGGGCATTCCACCCAAATGGCAGAATAGCACCCAAAGACTACTGAATGTACCAGATACACTTGGAAATTTTATTTTTTATTTAAAAAAATATTGTTATTCAATGGTTTTAACCACCACGTATGCCACTTCATTATAGGTCTTTCATTTTGAGAGGCAGAAAGATGAAAACGAAAGAAGTCAAAAATCTTAGCATACCGAAAGGCGAGAGAGAGCAGCTGTGTGTAACGAGGTGGGGTGGAGACCGCCAACACCTATCCCTCCGTCACCGTCTGTGCAACTGTGTCCTGGAGTTCCCTGACCTGTCCAATCGTAGCTTCTAACATTCACACGTCACGAGTTTCTTCTGCTCAGGTGTTTTCATTGAGTTTGCTCTACTGCCCCTTCCTCCTCACCTTCTGTTTCCCTGCTTCAGTTTCCCCTGTTTTGAGACTTTTTTTTGTAAATCACTTTGTTCCCATTTTGCCTTCTATGCCCCTAATTCTGTGTCTATACAAGGCTACGATAATTCATGCTGTGAGCTTATGAATTTTCTTTCAGCACAGAGAGAGGTCATGAGACACGGCAAAGGGGTGTTTCTTCCCGCAGCTGCTGCTCTAGAGGTCTGAGCGATTTCCTCTCTCATTGTCATGGCAAGGCTTCTCCGGGAAAGAAGCAGCGGGTCTGTGTCTGGGTTCCAGGAAGGAGGAGGGCTGTGCAGGGGTGGAAAAGGTTGAGGACAGGAGGAGGACAGGGAGCAGGTGGGGCTGGTGGGCAGTGCCACTCAGCCTGTTGAAATGCCATCTGCTTTGTCACCAAGTGGCAGAGACCAACAATTTGCATGACATGATTAGTACAGGAAAGCAAGTTAAACAGTTATTGAAGCGAGGTAATCAATTGGTACCTGGTGGTGGACTGTGAAGATCTGTCAGTCTCCTTTATTAATTGAAGAAATACCTTCACGGGAGCCCTTCCTAAGCAGGCGTACCCAGTTACACTGCAAGCCCAGTCTCTTAGCAAGGAACCGTTCATTACTATTAGCAGTAATACAATAACACCAACAATAATATTAATGGCAAATCTTTTCTCTGGAATGGCAATTCTCAGTGGTATTTGTTATTATTATTACTACTATTGTTATTATTAGTGTGAGAAATGTATCTCTCTCAGTCTAGGCTCTAATTACCACTTTTATGAGTACTGTATATTCTTTTACTTAGGCAGAAGGATTTGGTTATGAAGGAACATTTCCCATCCCTGCATTGGACGCTGAAGCTTAACTGCTTATAAGAGCAGGATGCCAAACTGAGAAAAGGGCACTGCATGTCACTGGGGGAATGTTGCACTCTCAAATAATGAGCAAGGTAGCTGCAATGTCACTGAACGCTTGATGGATACCAGAACAAATTTTGAGTTTTCTTTCATGTATTTCATTCAAAATAAGTTGGGCAATGACTGGCTACACTATGGCAGGGATTTCACATAAGAAATTGGACTGGTCATTTACTGTTCCTTCTAACTCTGAAAATCAACAATTCTCTGTTTATTGATGCCATAAGAAGAATTCCCAAATGACCAACAGAGAGGGGTGTCACTTATAGAAATATAGCACTGCTGGGTTCCTGCTTCAAATCATTATAAGGAGCATTTCTTCCAGTAAGTTTCCTAACCCTTGGCCAGTGAGGACAGTGTCAGGAACACTAGCTCCATCCACCAAAGCTAATGTCTGGGTTAAGGAAGAAAGTTAAGGATTACTCTCCTAGTGCTTAGGGTAATCTGTGGCTATTTCAGGTAGGATACGGATATCAGATATGCACAGCTGCCAGTTGAGAGTAACTCCTAGCAACTGAAATCCAGAGTGGACTGAAATGTTTTGGGCAGGGGAGTTGTGTGTGTGTGTATGTCTGTCTGTCTGCCTTTTCACCATATCACACACACACACACACACACACACACACACACACACACACACACATATATATACATAGGTTCACCTCTTTGTCCTACACTGTGGGGAACTTTGTCTAGCAGAGACCCCTGGCCATCAAAGATGAAAATAAGTCTACCAAGACATGATCTTCTTGGGGAGGAAAGGTGTCCTGAGGAGGCTCAAAGGCAAAGGGCCAGGAGCCTGTTCCTCAGTGGGCTTTTATTGGGTTCAGTTTGCACAGGAATGCAGGTAAAGCTCATCAGTCATTGTCAGGCAGTAATGATCAAACAATAGATAACATTCAAAGAACTATGAGGGTTCTGAGTAAGGGTCAGAGAGCTAAAGGACCATAAAACTTTGGGGAACAAACTCATTTCATGCTTGGACCCTTATCAGAAAGTTGAGGACTTTTGTGGCAAAGCAGGTTTCACAGGATTTTATGCATTCTTTCTTAGGCCTGACCACCCCAAGGAACCCACCCTTTCAGCACAGGGCCACACCCACCTCCAGCATTGTTTCAGTCTTAAGTCAGGCAGGGGAAGTAAGGCAGCCAAGAGATTGGGAGACTTCTTGCAGACGGAATGAGGGCTCAGGCTATGTCAAAGCCGAGGGGCGAGGGTCCATCAGCCCCTTTTTCTATAGCCCTCCAACCGTTCCCTGAGAGCCCCTTCGAGACTGTGCCTGTCTTAGGTCATCCCTCCCTTGAGGAATCTTACCCACCATTGGCTAACCCGTCATGCACTTGGGGCCAAGCAGGGTGAAGTAAAAGGGGGCAGAGGCGGCGCCCCAGCCAGGAAGATAAGCTTTGTCTCCTTAGTGGCTTATGGTCCCAAGGTCTTTTATTCAGCCTTAGCCATGGGGGGTTATAGCTTCTGAAACCAGGCAAGGCAGTTCCCAATACTACACCATTTTCTCCCTATTTATCTCCAAGGGAGAGTTTCTGTCTCCCAATTTATGAGTCACTTCTTTTCTTTGTCTCTTGTGAATGGATAGAGGCATCTTCTAGTCCAGAGCTTCTATATTTCACCTCAACTTGAGTGTGCCTATGAATCTCTGGGGATATTGTTAATGTGTAGCTTCTCACTGATACATTTTGGGTGGGCCTTGATATTGTAAATTTCTAATAAACGCTTAAGTGGTGGAGATGGTGTTGGTCAGTCAACCATTCTTGGAGTAGAAAGGCTCTACAACGAGCCTGCTTGTCTGTTTTACTTTGTGCCTTCTAAAGGGTGACTAATGAATAACATAGCTTATTGTCCTCTTTATTCCTTGCCTCCACCAGAAGTGGAAAGAGAACAGCTACATGGCTGAGTAGAAATTATGAAAACAGAAGTGAAGACAACAATAAACTAGGCACCGGTCCTCTTCTTGGGGTCACTTGCCTTGGCCAGAGGCAGAGAATGGTTCACAATCTTCTTAGTCCAGGAACCAAAGTTGTTGGTGAAAGTGGATTAAAGTTCTAAAGACCTGACATTCTGTAAACCCATATATTGGAAAACCATATTGGTCAAAGATCTCAAGTCATGTGTTTTCTTGTGCTATTAAGAAGCAGACATCTGCAAAAGCCCTTGCTACCAACTTACATGAAATTTGACAGTGAGTGATATGTTCTGCCATATAATTTCCTTTTATATCATCTTAAAGTTCTTCTTTGCAAGACATACTAAAGAGTGAAAAAATGGAGAAAAAAGATGGAAATGACAGAGAACTTGTGCCACTTAGGCTGAGATTTCCACTCTGAATGATGAGAGGGATGGGTAAGGGATGCAGCATTAGATTTCAGAAATTCAGGGATGACAGTTCTCCTATTGTTTATACTGGAAAATTGATAGGGCAGTCACTCAGAGGAAAACTATGAAAACAAGGAAGATGGAAGTTGGAAAATGTTCCTGGAACAGCAGAATCAAAGGCAGATTCTAAAGGGCTGGTGGGGAGGAGGAGAGTTTGAAGAAGAGGACCATGTGCTTTGCTTGGTCACAGTCAGTTTGGTAACTTGCCTGGGAAAAGAGTAACCAGGATCAAAAAAATGAGTTTCTGTTTCAAATGATATGTCTCTATACATAAAATTCTGCTTTAGTAAAATGTGCTGAGGGCAAGAGGTTCACCTTAATTTTTGAGTTTCCAGAGATAAAAAGGTACTTGGTATATAATAGATGCTAAATACATGTTTGCAGAATGTAAAGATGGATAAATGAATGGTAATGTCCCATCAAAATTCTTAGCTATGAGCAAATCCCAATGTATTGAGTGTTATTTAAAAGACAACCATTGAACTGGTACTTATCATTGTTACTTTTAGTGATAGATAGTTAATCTACAAAATATAATTTAAATGATGTCTTAATTTGTTTTAAAAGGGCAAGCAGTAGAGTTAGGGTAAGGTGAAGGCGATGTGTTTTAAACAAAAAGAGATACTCATGTTAAATGTTCTTACCATACACACACACACAAAATCAAACAACAATATTAAGAAAGGGGCAGAAGAAAAAAAATCTTGGAGAGGATGGATACTTTATTACTTTGATTGTGCTGATGGTTTTATAAGTGTATACATATCACAAAAATCATCAGATTGTTTACATTAAATATACCCAGTCTTTTTTGTATATTATCTATACCTTCATAAATCTGTTAACACATACACACACCAATTACACACAAGAGAAATTCTTATGAAGAATTCAAACCAGAAAAAAAATTTGGCTCAGATACTTATGACTTTAATATAAGTGCTTTATTAATGATCACAACCATCAAAGAAATAGAAGAGAAAGAGAATTCCCCTGTGGAAATAACAAGGAAAGGAATAACATTCGGCCTTCAACTTCAACTTTTTTGTATGTGTTTTGAGGGAGAAGAAAAACCTCCAGGTGACTATTATGCATTTCTTCAAAATGTTTTGACAATCTGGAACTATGACATAAGGTAATGACATTTTAAGAATATTATTTGGATGTAAGGGACAGAAATCAGTCCAGATGGCAACGGTTCTTGCTAACCCCACCCATCTTCCCATCCCAAATAAGGATGAGAAGGCAGGCAGACCACCACCGGGAACCAGCACATAGAACAGTGGACCTGTGTTCTCTGAGCCCACAGTGCTCTCTTTGATTTCAGCCACAAAAAATATAATGCATTTCAGCATAAACAGAGAGAGAGAGCAATTGATGGTTATCAACTGAGTGATTCGTAAGAGACTAAGGGAGAGAGTTCTGAGGAGATATATCAGATCTTCCTGGAAACTTGGGTTTACATCCTGGAAGAAGTACAGGTGACTTTCTTTATAACCATAATAATCTTTACGATCTCCCACATGTTGTCTATTATCTTTCTCTAAGGTTCTGTTTTCCCATATCTCTGCATTTTATTTTTTTAAACATTTTTTTTATTTTTTTAAGATTTTATTTATTTATTTTTAGAGAGAAGGGAAGGAGAAAGAGAGGGAGAGAAACAGTAATGTGTGGTTGCCTCTTACATGGCCCTCACTGGGGACCCAGCCTGCAACCCAGGCACATGCCCCGACTGGGAGTCGAACCGGGACCGCTTGGTTCCCAGCCCACGCTCAATCCACTGAGCTACACCAGCCAGGCCTCTGCATTTTATATCAAGAAAATTTCTTGAATATCATTTCAATAATCTTTCCAACAACCTTGTTTTCCTAATAAGTCCAATTAGTTTCATACATATATTTCTGAAAAGAAAGCTCAACTCTTCCCAGCTGCCACCCTCTCTGCTTCAGAGTTAGACCCAGCACAGGTCACTAGCATAGGACCCCATATGATGTGGCTCGGAGTGTGGTACCAGCAAACACATTTGATTGCTTAAGGGAACAAGGTTAATTGCCAGCGTCAATGCTTACACACAGAGAGAGGCAAGCGTGCTTCACCAGCTCCCAAATACATGAAAATCAAATCACCCAGTTAATAAATTAGATGTAGTTTTGGTTTTTATCTTCTTTTTTTCTAATGTGCACAAGCAAAGGAGTTAAATATGTTACAGTTGGCTCACAGTGAAAAAATCCTTTTTTGATTCTAGAATGTTTTTAACTTCATCTTTAAAATTTGTTGTTTATTTTATTTTCTTTGTCTGGAGACTTGGGAAATTAGTCATTTTCTCAGAGAAAAGCAGATAGTGGGGCATAAATCATTTGCTCTCTAGGTCATTCATTTTAAATTATCTCTAAGTTCTGCTCCCTTCCCAGAGTTCTTATCATCTACTGACTGCAGAAAGAATGAATGGCTACACTCTTCTTACAGACAGACAGCTATTCACATAATTTAAAACTCTACTAGACAAGTAATTATATCTCATATCATCTCCTTGGTGCTTCTACCAAGAATGCAGATATAGAGGCTGTTTCAGATGAGATGGTGAAAGGGGCCAAGGTACCATTTAAGCAAGCCATGTCCTGCTATCTTTACTTACAAACAAACAAAAAAAAAGTGCTTTCATCGAAGATTACCTAACAAGTAGGCACTATATATGAAAAAAAAAAAAAAAAGATGAATAATGTTCTCATTTCTCCTTAACAAACACTTCTTGAAGAAAGTGACATAAAGCATAAAATGGTAAGGACACATAACTATTTTTTTTGATGCTACAATAATCTAAAATAATTTAGATTATTGTAGCATCAAAAAAAAGCTGCCTAACTTTTTCAGGCCAAATATTAAGTCTTTTTCATCTATAAAGTAAAGGAATAGTAATTCTGTCTTTTTTTTTTTTTTTTGAGCTGGGAGATATTGAATAGTGTTAGCTTAATGACTTGAACATAGCAAGCATATTTCCTTACCAAACATACAACATTAATATATAATAATATATTTTCCTCCCAATTTTAATTGTTCAGAGTCATAAAGCTGTCAATTAGAGCTTCAGATGCTTGTGGCAATGAGTTTTACCATACTGAGTTCATATTCCAATTCAAAATAAAGAAGGATGACATTTTAACTAAATTTTCACTTTGGGCTGATTATATCGAAATCATCTTTTTCTAATTTACATACATAGGACATTTCAAGAAGGGCCCTCATCTGCTTTTCAATGAGGGCCCACTTGTCACTGTAGCGTCTCAGGTCACAGAACATGCAGCAGTGCCCCTCCCATCCGGTTGGCGGGGCAGGACACCTTGAATGGCTCTAGCCATTTCTGTGCTTCAAGAACCCACAAGGTCCTGGAGATAATGCAGCTCTGAGCACTGAGAGTATGAGTTAGCAGAGAGGAGGTGACCCCTAGCTCTTAACCTCCATCCATACAAGGCATTGTGGATAGAATGGTGAAGCACTAGATTCACTTCTTGATTGTCACTGATGCCAGAGACAGCTCTTCTTGTGCTATGTACTCTTAGCAGCTTGTCAGTGGAGTCTCTAACCCCAAATCACACCTGATGGAGTCATCAACAGAGCTAGTGTGCAAGATGATGAACCCTGAGTTGTGAGCCCAACTCAAAATATATTCTTGGAAGAGCCCAGACAGGTAGATGACCAGCATTTGAAAGAAAAAAATAAATAAAAACACTTCTATACATATATTAGTCAAACCATGCATTTTGTAGTTTCCCAGGGGCAGTATATTTTTTTTAGAGTACACACATTTTTTTTCTTACAATGTTTAAGTGCTTTGTCTGCAAGCATACAGAAAACATTAAAAAGCTCTGTGCACTGAGGAAAATGTGGAAATGTGGGTGATGGAAGCATTAATAAAAATGTAAGCCTGACTGCCCAGCTCCTCGGAGAAAGAGACTTGTGTCAACACGCAATTAGACCCAAGTAAAGCACTCTAGTAAGTTATTGCAAAGGACAGAGGAGGAAGGAATTCTTAACTCTACACAGAAGTCTAGTAGTCAGGAAAGGCATGAAAAGAGGAGGTGTTATCTGAAAAGTGACTGAGCAGAAGTTTATAAGGCAGGTGAAGAGAGGTGGCAAATATAGTGCATGGCGAGTTTTTGCAGAACCAGAAACCAGGTATGTTTTCATCGTCTGCTGCCTGTGGTGATATTTCTGGAGGCAAATTCTACCAAAGGAATGGAGATCTAGTTAGGAAAGGCTTCGCATGCAGTGCTAGGTAATTTATACTTATCTAAATGATAAAGTAAGATTGGTATGGGCTAAACTGCATTCTAGTCAAATTATATGTTGAAGTCCTAACTCCCAACATGCCTCAGAATCTGAATGTATTTGAAGATAGGGCTTTTAAAAAGGTGATTCAGTTAATATGAGGCTGTTAGGGTGGGCCCTGATCCAATCCGATGGATGTCCTTATAAGAAAAGGAAATTTGGACAGAGAGGAAAGACCATGTGAGAACACAATGAGATGGCAGCTCATCTGCGAGCTGTGGGGGGAGGCCTCAGAAGAAACCACACCTTGACCTTAGACTTCTTTCCTTCAAAGAACCCTGAGAAAATAGCTTCCTGTTGTTTAAGTCATGTAGTTTGTGGTATTTTGTTATTACAGCCCTAGAAAATTAATACGAAGGATTTTATCATCAAAGGCAACATTTTCAAATAGAGGATTGGTGTGTTCAAATTGGGCCTTTAGAAGTCTAAAATATGTTGACACTGAAATCCTTTAATCATCTCAATAATCTGCGGTACTTTTATTTTGTTCTGTTTTACAATCTTTTTGGACTTTAAAAAACACAGTCACAAAAGTTAACTTATTTTGCTGCTTTAACCAAGAAGTCAATGGGTCTAGAAATAACCCCAGAATACTCAAAGCAGTTAGTGCAATATTTATTCAGTATAATTTGTAATATTCAAAGGTGGGGAGGGATGTGATTTTTCTCTGGCAAGAGGAATAAAACTATTGAATCTGTAATAAATAGAAATCTTATTGCCCTGGCTGGTGTTGCTCAGTGGATTGAGTGCCAGCTTGTGAACCGAAAGGTCACAGGTTCAATTCCCACTCAGGGCACATACCTGGGTTGCAGGCCAGGTCCCCAGCTGGGGGCATGCAAGAGAGGCAACCAAGTGATGTTTCTCTCTCACATGGATGTTTCTTTCCCTCTCTTTCTCCCTTCCTTTCCCTCTCTCTAAAAATAAATAAAATCTTAAAAAAAAAATAGAAATCTTTTTACCTTTCAAACAATTTCATAATTTCCCCTGCTGCTTCAGCTAATTAATTATCAATGCTATTTGTGTTTAGACAAGGGGGTTTGTCTCCTTCACAGCCCATCTGCTTCTTGGTAACCTTGCTGTGAAGTCACTGCAAAGCAGAGCTGCTGATAAAGCTATCATCTCCATGGCAACCCACTGCTATGTCATAAACACAGGGGTGTGACCTCACTTCAGTTAAAAGGAGAAATCAAAGGGGTGTCTGTTGGTGAAGTGATAAGAGTTTTTAATCAGGCACACAGTTTATTATTTATTTTTTCAGGACTAAAGGAAGAGAAGGTTCCTTCTCAAGGAATGTTACTGTAATAACCTTGCTGATAATTACTAAATATTAAATGAACATTTTAATATTAAAAGTGAAATGTAAATGTGCAGTTGGTTATACCGGATGAAATGTGCTATGTAAAAATGATACTGATTCAGAGAAGTCTTTTCTGGTTCATAAAGTATGAATTTTTCCCTCTTCAATTGTCTTCGCTTTTATTTCTATTGGCTCCTTAATTATGACAATTAACATTCAGTACTTAGAAGGTGCCAGATCTGAACCCGAAGTAGGGACCATTGTCTTTATTTTACAGATGATAGAACTGAAGCTTAGCAAGGGGGAGGGGCTTGCCCAAGGACACGCAGACATAAGGGTGGAGCTAGGTATGGAGCCCAGAGCTATGCTTTCTAAGCTAGGCTGTTCCCCACCATGCTGGAATTTAGTTTTGTAAAATCTTACTAGTCATTAGATAGTGATGAATTTTAATAATAAAAGAATTGTAGGATAACAGAATTGATTTCATCCAATTTAATTTTATAAATGAGGAAACTTAGTTATACAGTAAAGAGCTTTTTCCTAAAGCAATTCAAGGGTTATCTATCTGCTGCTACTACGATTGTTTAGAATAACAGTCATATACTTTTCTTGTGAAAGTCTGTGTCCCTCCCACATTCTCTAGCATGTGAAAATGACTGGCTAAGTGGGTTCTCCATCAGAATGCCGCCCAACAGGTCACCCCGAAAGCACAGAAAGGGGTGCTTGTTCTGCTCAGACATATGCAAAGTAAGCCCTCGGTCTTTCTCTTGTGGCTGGAGGGCCTCCTGAAATCCCTCCCTATTGAGGCATTTCAGAGCCACCAATGAGGAAAGCAAAACCAACCATCCAACCAAACAACAACAACAACAGAAAACAAACAAAAAAACCCAGCAACAGCCCAGTGTAGGTGTGGTTTTAAATACCAGTTTTGTGATTCCATTTACTTCCTTGACATAATAATTTAGGATGAGTCTCAGCGCCTTACAAAATCATCTTGAACTTTATTCATGAGGAAAAGTAGTACCTCATTTATTTTATTAACTGGGATTAACTGAGTACAAATTAAATTAAGTATGAGCTGGATTCAGTGATTTTTTTTTTCTCTGTTGCTTTACTGGCCCCACACAGATTAATTTCTTTAACATCCAGGTAACGTGACCTTTATTGATCCTGCAAACTTTCTGACCGTTTTGTTATATATCCCAGTGTGCTATTTACCAAGCTGAGAAAGTAAGCAGTTTCTTCCTTACTCATTGCATCCATTTGTACAGCAGCCCATACACTGAAGGGGAATTATGACACGTAGCCAGAGAGTGTCTCTCCTGGAGGAAGGGCAAAACACACCGAGGGACAAGGTAAACTCAGAAATCGACCCACAAGAATTGTTACCATAAGTTCTGATCAGCCTGTGATTTTCTTCCTTGGATGGCTGGTTAACTAGTTACTCAGTTGTATGAAGCAGGCAGTAAATAGCATAACCTGGAAGTGCTGCATCTGTCTGGCTGCCAGAGAGCTAAGGCAACAACATTCATTGAGTTTTTGTTGTGTATGCACCTAATAGACGCCGGTAAGATAAAATGAGAAGAGTGTGCAGCCCCTAGAATTATTTACAACATTATGGGAGATAGGCAGGACCAACAGACACCTAACAGCACAAACCAGAAGACAGAGTCCAGGGGTATGCAAATTGTCATGTTTCAGAGTTTATATAAGTGCTAGGTGCAGGAATAAAATACATCAGAGAAACCCATATTTGATCGCAATCTTTAAACAGATTAGAGAAAAGAAAGAATACAAAAATAGCATATTCTGAGCATTTACTATGTGTCAGGCACTATGCTAAGCATCCGACTACCTTATTTCACTTAGCATTATGCCTTCTTCTTATAATTTTATCCTTTCAACAAATGTAAGACATAGGTTTAAGAGTGTGCCAATTTGAGGCTGCCCTAAGCAGAGCAGGATGGACTGATGTCCCTACAGCTTTCCCTGTGATTTGTTCCTTCAGATTCAAACATTTCTTCTTTTCTTTTCTTGGGTCATTGGAGAAAGGCATTTTAGCACATGTTGTTTGAAAGTACTGTCTCTCTTGGAATCGTCCACCTTTGAAAACTTTTACCTTCTAGAAATTAACTGAGTTGTATAGAAAGACTCAGCAGAATTAGTATATTGATAGAATTGATAGATTTTATTTTTTAACCCATATAGCTGGATACTTAAAACTACAATTATTTATAGATTGCTGCTTAGATATCTTTGCCATTAAATAACATCCACCGATCTATAGCACTCAATATTTTTCAATATAAATAATTCACTCAGTCTATTTCCTTGTATTATTGTGTCCTCATTTCTCTCTGGGAACAGTAAAGAAGGCAACAATTTGGAGAAGTAAGAGACTTTCATTGGGTGTCCTTGTAGCTGAATAAGTTAGTTTTGAAGAGATAGGAGCAGGAATTTCTGGTTGGCCTTAAAGGTTAGATTGCAAATTGGAGGCAATTGGAGGCTCCCAAACATTATTTATCAGGGATGTCATATGAGCTAAGTGTTTTTTAGCTTTTCTTTAACTATATACTCATACATTCATATACACACATATTTTTTCACACATTGTAAATATTTTAGTTCATTCATTTTCATCACAGCATAACGATTTAATCAGTTTATATTATGGATTTAAGGTATTTGCAAGGTTTTGGTTTTTGATGTATCCCTTTTTCTCTTTTGTTTTGCATTCTATTGCAAAAATGTCGCACTGAACCTCTCTATACACATATTTGCGAAATTAGTGGTACCTCTGCAGAGTCCATTTTTAGAAGTCCAATTGTTAGGCCAAAGCGTAGATGGGTTTTACATTTTTATAGTTATTACCAAAGGCTGTACAAAGTACGTCAATTTAAACCTCCACCGAGATATGCCTAGTGTTTCAATATATTACCTTCAGTATTAGGTAATATAAATTTTACATTTTACCATTTTGATGTTTAAAAATAGAGTCAAACTTTAAGTTAAATTTCTTTAACTATGAGTGAGTTTGAACGTTGTTTAATATTAGTTGAGCATTGATGTTTTGTGTTTGTGTGATTTTTTCTTGTCATTTTCTCATTTTCCTATGAGATAGTTTTAAATTTTATGTATGAAATTGCTTAATATCAAAAGTGTTAATATTTAGGCTATCATATGGCCTAAAAATAGGTTTCCCAATTGTCATTTTTCATTTTACTTAGTTTCTAGTAATTTGAAGAATGGCAGGTACAAATTTTTGTACAAATATATCAATATGTACTTTTTCAACTATAGTTCACATTTAATACCATTTTGCACCAGTTTCAGATGTAAAGCAAAGTGACCAGAAAACCATGTGCTCTACAGAGTGACCCCCCTGCTACTCTGACCACCCACATGGCCCCACACCCTGTTATCTTGACATTATCGGCTCTAATCTCATGCTGCAATCCATATCCTTGTGACTGCTCTGTAACTACCAATCTTTACTGCTTAATCTATTCACCTTTTTTACCCAGCCTCCCAACCTCCCCTGCTCCCCACCCCTAGCCTTCTGGCAGTTATCAGTTTGTTTTCTGTAGAAGTCTATTTCTGTTTTGTTTGTTTGTTTACAAAGGTATTCTGTTCATTAGATTCCACACAAAAGTGAGCTCGTATGCTATTTGTCTTTTTCTGACTGGCTTATTTCACTTAGCACTATACCCTCTAGGTACATCCATGCTGTCACAAAAAATAAGATTTCTTTCCTTTTTATTGCTTAGTAGTATTTCATTGCGTCAATGCACCACAACTTTTTTATCCACTTACCTACTGATGGAGACTTGGGCAGCTTCCAAATCTTGGCGATTGTAAATAACACTACAGTGAACATGGAGGGTGTGTATTCTTTCGAATTAGTGTTTCAGGTTTCTTCGGATATAGTCCCAGAAGTGGAGTTCCTGGGCCATAAGGCAATTCCATTTTTAATTACTTAAGAAACCTCCACAATGTTTTCCATAGTTTTAATGACTTTTTTAGTTTTAATTCTCCACCTCAGGGATTTAACAACAAAAATTACATATTTTCTTTTGTTCTCATATAATCTCTTTATTTTATTTTTCTCTTTATATAATTATTGTTTAATCTATTTGAAATTTATTTTCATATAATATATAAGTGATCCAACTATTTTTAGAAATTTTTTATCCTTATCCAAGGACATTTTATTTTATTTTTTCATTGTTTTTTAGAGAGAGAGGAAGGGAAAGAGGAAGGGAGAGAAAGAAATATCCATGTAAGAGAGAAGCATTGATTGGTAACCTCTTATATATGCCTAGACTGGGGATTCTACACATCTGGACCAGGGACTATACCTGCAACCTAGGTGTGTGTCCTGACCAGGAATCGAACCCACAACATTTCAGTTATGGGATGGCACTCCAACCAACTGAGCCATAACGTCCAGGGCTGATCCAACTATTTTTTAATTCACTAGCCAGTTTTTCCAACAACATTTGCTACATAATTTACCTTTTATTCACCTTATTATGTACTAAATTCCCTTAGGTATTTATCTCAAGATATGAATTTTCTTTTTCATTGTTCTTCTGATAATCTGAGGCAGTACAGATTATTTTAAATATTTTAAATTAATGTTTTAATATTTAGTAGTACCAGTTTTCTTTTATTATTATTTTCATAATTATCCTGGCATTTGTACATTACTTTGTTTTCCATATAAACCTTGAGATTATGCTAATTTTATAGATTAATTTAGAAGGGAAATGCTATTGCTACAATATCGAATCTTCAACCAAGAAGAAAGCATGTATTTCTGTATATTCATTTTTAACTCCAAGGGATAACTAAATAGAGTATCTTTTTAATGTATCTCTTTCTTAGTTTTTTTATAACCTCTATAAATTCTTAGAGAAAACTATGTTGTTCATTTAACATCTAACGCGTTTTCTTTTTCATTACTCATTCCACTTTCTTGGTAACATTGTTTTATATTCTCTTCTCATTAAACCTTGGAAATCTAAAAATTCTACAACAAGGAATTAATTCTTTTAAATTCTCAAGACTTGCCTTTTAGCTGTGGAGGGTGAATGCCACAATATTTGAATAATGGCTAATATTATAAACAGTATAAGGCCGCTGTCTCACACTGTTTTTTACTTATGTACAATCATTACTCGTGCAGGATTGAGTGATTTGAATGAAGTTTACTTAAGGATCACAGGCATTATATATTTATGAATAACAGCAAACACTATTTAGGATAAGCCATTCCCTGAGAATTGACATGCCACATCAGGGACTGGATGATAGAATTCTGAGGCTTGTGTTTATGGCACTGACAATCTGTTTCATGGGCCAGCTTCTGCAAGCTAATGATCACAGTCACTAACAATTCTGTTCTCTTTTTAATAAAAATTGCAAAGAGACGAAAGAATAATAAGAGGGAAAAGGTGATGGATGTACTGTTTAGGCGATCTGTAAACAAATAAAATCCATTTAACCTTATTTGGAGAAAAAAACAGGAAAAAATGAGCAAACCTCTGGTAGCAGCAGCAAGACATTGCCATTTATACTTATATTCTCCCGTGTATTCTAATCCCTTTTATCCAGAAGAGGTGGAAAAAGGGTATCTCTGTACAGAGTAATCAAATCCTCAGGCTATTCCTCTCTTTTTGTTGATGCTGGTGGTGGTGTGTTTTAATGGGGTTACAATTTTACAATTACCACAGCTTTCTAATGCTACTCGAATAGCCCAATGTTCTTTTCTACTACCAAACTGTTTATTTATTTCAGGGAACAATTTTACTTAGAATGGGAGGTACTCTGGTCTTGTGGGGCACACAAAGGAACAAAGGATTAACTTAAACTCTTGTCACTGGCCAACCTATGCAGCTTTATAAGAGTCAGAAGCTAACAGTTTGCCTATTCCCCACCCCCATCTCACTATTGCTCAGTCTTACCCCTGGTCTCTGGGCCTGTTCCCTGCTGTCAGGTCCAGCATTGCCAACCTCACTAGGTCAGTTGTGTCAGTCATAGAACAAGGTGAACAGAATTCCTTTTGGGAATTTATTTGAAGTCCAATGTGTCTTAAACCTGTATTTTGCCCACTGACCATGGCCAGAACTGGTTCAAATCTGATAATTTTTATTATCTGAAACATTATGGTATTATAATATCACCGTCTAGATTTTATTGGTGTTGCCTTAGAAAACAGGGGTTGGGGATTGAAAAGGCTGAAGAGATCATTATCAAGCTAGATTCCATCTAGCCCTTTCTTCTTTCACTTGCCTAGAATCACCATAGCCTCAGGGTGGGAAGAAGGTAGGGGCCAGGGATCCTGAATTAGATGTCCTAACACTACACAGCAACACTGGGGCATTCAAAGCCTCCTGACTATAGGCTTCCTGGTGCTTAATATGGCAAAGAATCATTTTTTGAATGATGGCTGTGTGGTTGTGAGATGCTAGTTAGCAGGAATGGGAATCTCTCATGGACTTTATATAGTTTCCCAGAAATACAAAAGATGTGTGCATTTAATTGAAATAAATGGTAGAAAATATAGAACTATCACAAGAGCCCAAGATAAATCACCAGAATAATTTGAAAGTTTCCCGTCCTATTTGTTGGGCATGGTGGCAAGCGGTGGCAGTTCTTGTCAAAGAATGTTCCTTGAGAATGCAGCTGTGTTTCCTTTCACCTGGCAGAGCTGAAAGTTTGCTTTCTGGGAATCCTCTGAGACCTAAGACTGTCCTTCAGATGTCTAAATCCATTTCAATAGCATAAATAATGTAGAAATAAACCAGAGAACAACAGCTTCTGATTATCCCCCGGCACTGTCCCAGCTAGTCCCGTACATGATAGGTTCTACAGAAATGAGACATTCAAGGAAAGTTAGGCTCAGAGAAGAATCCAAAATAACAATAAAGCCATTACATCACTGTTTAATTCTCCACATGGTCCAATTGTAGACAAATTTCCCTTATATCTTTCTTTCTCAAGAGAAAGGTCATCAGTGAGTAAATCTAATCATGCTACTGTTGTACCACCCATGATTCCTTCGGTCTTAGGATAAAGATGGAACTTCTTAACTGGGCCAAAAGTATCTTGCATAGTAAGACCTCTACCTTTGTCTCCAGTCTCATCTTCAACATGTTCTTCTTCACTTTTGGGGGTCCAGCCACATTCTCCATGTTTAGCCCCATGTGCTCATGTTACTTCTTGCCATTGCAAGGCATTTTCATGCCTTCTATCTAGATTCCTTTCCTTTCATTTTCCTTTTTGTTCTTTATTGTAAGAAACCATTTAGATCTTGAGTTAAACATTAATTTCTTGAGAAGGACCTTGGATGTCCCCGAACAAATCAAATATTATAGATTTTCAGAACACTGTATATTTTTCTCTGGTGACACTTGTCACTGTTGCATTTTTACATTTATTTATGTGATTTGATCCATGTCTCCTTTTCTCACTGGATCTAAGCACATTTGAGAATAGGAAACTTGCGTGTGTTGTTCACTGTTGCATCCCTAATGCCTACAATGGTCCCTGGACTATAGCAGATTAACAAAAAAAAAAAAAAGAGAGAGAGAGAGAGACAGAGAGGTGGGGCAAATTGATACCGACTTCAACTCATGTCTGTATCTACATTGAAAATGCTTAGGATCTTTGGGAACCAGAAACAACTCTGGCAAAAAAGTTTCACTGGCTTAGCTGCAGAGAGTATATGGGATATGGGTGTTCTCTGCTGCACTTTAAATACATCATCTGCTGAGCTGAATGAAAGATGCTGAATTCAGGAATGGTGAATTGAGGAACTGAAATAAGTCAACAGTCACCAAGATGACATTTCAAAATCATCAAGGAAACAGTGACAAAGTAAACCTACCAAAGAATCATAGAATGTTGAAACAGGAAGGAATTTCAGTATTATGTAAAAATAATCTTCCTCTATTAAAAATGAGAAAACTGAAGTCTAGCAGTGGAGAATTAGGACAAGAATCAAGGTTCCTTACAAATAATGCATGCTCCCTTTGTCACACCATTCTCAGTTGCAAAAATAGTTACTCTCTGAAATACTTGGACTCTTAAAAAATTGGGAAGAAGTCAATGTAATTCACATACTATAAAAAGATAATCTGTAGCTTTGTTTTTTTCTTGCCATACAAATTCAAAAAAAAATAAAAATAATGACTCAATATTATCTCTGAAATGTATTATGTGGAGAATGGCAGTATGGCAGTCACCCAAAAAAGCTTTTACTGTTTCTGGAGCATTTGTTTGGATACATTAAATCTATTTTTTTAATGTAAAAGTCAGTTCCTCTCTCTGCTCTCTCTAAATGACAGATAATAAATGACAGAGGTAGGAATTGTAGATCAAACCCTATTCCAGAAGCTTGTCAATCATCTATTCGGGAATTCTCTGGGCATTGTGGAAAATTTTGATTCTGTAGTAATCTGGTTTCAGGGAGTTAATTTAACCAAGATTTTTAGCATATATACCTAAACATAGTTCTTCCAGCTATAGTAATTTGATGAGTTGAATTCTAAAGATATATTATTTCTATATTAAAACCAAAAACTTTAACATTGAGCTTGATTATAGAATGAAGTACCTATCAGGTCAATAAAAACAAATAAAATATATGTAACAGAGAAAGAAAAGCAAGAAATAGTCAACCACCTACTTTTCTATAAGAATGAGGCAACATGTGATAGAATAACTATGTTGTGAATACAATTTGGGTTAAACACATATACGCCAAAGACCCTTGAAAAAGACTGTAGAGAAATATAATAGCATGATTCTTATGGATGTTCTTTGTTTCTATTTATTTTTCAATTTTATTTTCATAAATGATGTTATTTTTATAATTAAAATTATTTTGTTCAATATGTCATTTAACCTGGCAAATAAATTAGAATAAAATTGTCTACCCATATCAAATTTTCTATTGCAAATCTATTAATCTAGGTTTGACAGTTTTGTTCTTTTCCAACCTCCAATTTAACCAAGGAAGTTATGGCAAGGTATTACAAAGATTGTGCCCAAAGAAAGCATTCAAACAGCAAAGTGCGTTCATCATAAATAACCTTTAACCAGAGGTGGATTATTGACAGACTGATAATGCATAAACTTCTCATTTTCACAAGCTGATTTCTAGGCCCTAGGGGGTGGGGCCCTTAGCAATGCTGTGCCCCTAAAAACTGAATTTACTTTCTTAAAGATACCCCTCCCCCAATGTATGCGTTATGATACACAAAATCTACTTCTGATCCTGCTTTTATTAAAGAGAAAAAAACTGTAGGGAACTTCATTTGTTCATTTTTTTTTGCCAATAACTTGAATCTCAGTGAATGAATATTATCTGTCTCCCACTTTTGACACTTTCAGTGTTGAGTGTCCTGAACAAGTTCATGTCTGAGTATTCTCTTATGTCATCTGTTAAGCATCATCCACATAGGGTTCAGCCAGTGATTCACTGTTCTGTGCTTAGTGGATATCTCTCTTTCTTGGACTTTCTTTTATTTCCCCAATTAGTTGATTTCTGTATGTGCATTTTTTTCCGGAAAAATGTGTGAATTCTTGCATATGTTTACCTATAAAAGTATGTTTCACTTCCATATCCATGATTTCTGGCTTTAGGCAACAATGTGCTGAATTTACCAATGCTGCCCTTGGTGATATAGTTCTGAGGGCAACATCTCAGTATCAAAAGGAGTTGGTAACCTCTCTACCCTCACGTTTTATAATGGCTTTTTAGGAGACAAAAAAATATCAATTCCTGACTCCTAATGGGAGGTCCTTTTATCTTTCTCATGTCTTCTGTTTCTTTTGTCAAAGCTCAAGGGGCCAAAAGGCTAGCAGCAGACAAGGAGAAGTTCTCTATCACATTGAATCTCTGACTCCGTCATGGTCAACTTCAAAGGTGCCATATCTCTAGGGAAAGATGAAAAGAATTCTCTATTTAAAAAAAAAGAAACTTTACAAAGGCAGCCTTTAGTAGAGATGGCAAGGAGCCCTGGAATGGTCTCGAAAGGTTGATTCTTAAAATGAACTTGACATTGACTTGACACTGAAAGATGAAAATGGAGCTAGTGAGACACTTCCTTGCCAGAGAGATGCCACTAGGTTGGCACAGATTATGATGAGAGGCCACCTTTAGAGGATAAATTTTGGTCTTTCCTAACTGTCAAAATAAAATGGCTCATCTGGCAGTGTGGTCATTCTCCTGAGGGAGCCAGGCCTCTCCGTGAGAGGAACTAGAAAGGGAAAAGAGTCTTTTGGATACCTCTTTTTTTTTGTTGTTTCCCTAAGTGCAAAGAGAAAGGACTTGAAGTTCTTTATTTTGAATTATTCTGCACTGTCTTGCCAGGCATAGTATTTTTGCAATAATAGGTCAACATAAAAGGATCTACAGCAAAGCTATTCTCTATTAATAGCGGGTATTAGATCTGGAGCATCTACTGTGTCTCTGAACCTGGACCAGTTTCAGTGGATAATCTATACCTATATCTGTATCCATGGTCATGGCTTTACCCATATCCCTTTCTCTAGCTGTGTCTATGTATAGTATCCCCGTGATCTCCACATGCTCTCCATGTGATCTCAATTCTTCACACTAACTACCTGAGATAAGCATTGCGTTTTCCTATTTTTCCAGTTGAAGAAACCAAAGCTTCAGGAAACTATGCAACTTTTTAAAGATTCATCTAATAAGTGGTAGATCTGAGATCTAAATGTGACTCCCAGCACATATACCATAATGACACACGTGATATGTCCTCTTTGTCACCAGCTAAAACTTTCAGGACACGACTGTTGGTAGAGATAAGTATTGATCACATTATTTCCACACTACACTTTTGGAAATCAGTTAACATAGGAGACTATGACAATCATGTAAAACCCATGAGAGAATCATGATGGAGAACTGGACATTCCAAGTGTTAGTGTCAGTGTTGGTACACAGAGAGATTGAGACTCCTAAACAGAGCACTGCTATGCAAAGATTAAATCTGCTTCTCATTGCTCCCCAAATCTACCTTTTCTCTTTTTTTGAGGTATTGTTTTTTTAAAATAAAAAAGGTACTTTGAAGTAAACCTTCAAGCCCCTTGCAGATACCGTATTCCAACAGAAATATACACAATGGATTTGTCACATAATCTGTATGAGTTCCTTGAACACTGTGCATGAGTTAGTTTCCAGGGAATTATTACAAGTGAAATAAAAGCATGTCTCTTTTCCTTTAGGTTTTTGATTGCTTTGTGTTTCCTTAATGGTTGAGTATTTATACTGGCTTTTTTGTCTCCTTTATGTAGGTCTGGTAGAGAAAGTAATTCCATGGAATATTTCCTTTTTTTAATCATTTATTAATGTCTGATTACAGTTGTTTCCATTTTCCCACCACCATTTTCCTCTGCCCCTCCTGCCCTCAATCCTACACCCGTTTGGCTTTGTCCATGGGTCCTTTATACACGTTCTCTGATGACCCTTTCCCTTCTTTCCCCCATTATTTCCATCCTCCCTCCGCTCTGGTTACTGTCAGTTTGTTCTTAATTTCAATGTCTCTGGTTGTATTTTGCTTGCTTGTTTGTTTTGTTAATTAGGTTCTACTTATAGGTGAGATCATATGATATTTGTCTTTCACTGCCTGGCTTATTTCATTTAGCATAGTGCTCTCAAGTTCCATCCATGCTGTCTCGAAGAGTAGGAGCTCCTTCTTTCTTTCTGCTGTGTAGTATTCCATTGTGTAAGTGTACCACAATTTTTGATCCACTCATTTACTGATGGGCACGTAGGTTGCTTCCAGCACTTGGCTATTGTAAATTGTGCTGCTATGAACATTGGGGTGCATAGGTTCTTTTGAATTAGTGTTTCAGGATTCTTAGGGTATAATCCCAGCGGTGGAATTGTTGGGTCAAAAGGCAATTCCATTTTTAGTTTTCTGAGGAAATTCCATATGGTTTTCCACAGTGACTGCACCAGTCTGCATTCCCACCAATAGTGCACTAGGGTTCCCTTTTCTCCACAGCCTCTCCAACACTTGTTTGTTGATTTGTTTATGATGGCCATTCTGACTGCTGTGAAGTGGTATCTCATTGTGGTTTTAATTTGCATCTCACGGATGGCTAGTGATGCTAGGCATCTTTTCATGTCTCTGGGCCCTCTGTATGTCCTCCTTGGAGAAGTGTCTGTTCAGATGCTTTGCCCATTTTTTAATTGGATTTTTTGTCTTCCTGAGTGGAGTCATGTGAGTTCTTTATACATCCTGGAGATCAAACCTTTGTCTGAGATATGGGCAAATATATTTTCCCATACAGTTAGTTCCCTTTTCATTTTGCTAATGTTTTCTTTAGCCATTTAGAATTTTTGTTTGTTATTGCTAATACTAATAATTTGTAGAGCTTCTGAAAGAACAGGATAGGGAAGAAGAGTTGGATGTTCTATCTAGATTCAAAATCAGAGTGGATTGTTGTAGGTATTGCCCTGAAGGTATCGTACTAGTTGTTGACAATAAATAAGAGAGGCCGCGGACAAAGCTAAAGTCCATTTAGTAACATTGTACATTCTGTAGTGAACTTGGGAAAGACAGGTGTGAGCAAATTATGGCTGGCTCAGCATGTTCCTAGAAGATGGTAGTTTCAGAAAACTTTCTGATTTTCAGTTGTGCCCTGAGCTGTATCTAATGAACACTGCATTCTGAAATCTTTAGGCTGAGCAGATGAAAAACTGTGGGTGTTAGAAATGGGTTCAGTATTTGTTTTCATGCCTCATTGCATAGCTGTTAACCTGTTGCAGATTGCATTTGAAAATGAAGAACAAAGCGTAACAGTGGCTTCTTTACATATGAGAATATTTGTTTCTGTATGCATTTCCCTCTCCAACTTCATTTTTATGATAAATTTCCTGAAATGCAATAATAGTTATATGTGCACATTGTTGTCAGGCTGTGTTTTTGTATCAGCATGTCTGTATAAGCCAACTTAACCACACCTGAAACTCGTACAACATCTATCCATGTCTGGCATCTTCATGACGTCATTGAAAAAGAGTGCATAGAGTATAAGCTTGTACCCATGCCTACTCACATCTCACAGAAAGGTAGGGAAGACTTATGCCAGTATAGCTTTCTTCAATAAAGACCCTCTTCTTTATCCTCTCCAGAGAAATAGAACAATCATTTTCTTTCAGGGTGGTTGGAAAGAAACAGACATTCCCCAAACATAATTGGAGAAGGAATTACAAGGTCAAGCTATTTCTTGAACAGAATTTTTTTTAAATCCTCCTATTTTAGCTCTATTTTGACCTGACCACTAGTGGTTCTGAGAACTACAAATACTTGTCCTTGAAGAAGGAAGTTGTTTTGGCAGGACAAATTTAGTATCTCTTAGATTTATGTTATTTTGCTTGGAATTTGGATTTCTCAGCTCGAATTTAGGTGAATTACCACTACCTGATCTGCTTTTCAGTTTCGAAAGTTTTGTTAAACTTATTACCTCTTCCTTTTTTTCCCCTTAAAATATGTATTTCTTCTTTTGTAAATTGGTGAAGTTCTGTGAAGAAACAGAAATATATCTGTGCTCAAGTTGCCATTTTAAATTAGAAATGTAATATTCTTTAGCTTATAATTCTTAAATTTCAACCTTTTATTGGGTGCCCCGGTATTATACTATAGTATGAATCTCGCTGAATTTTTGTGATGCCCAGGGAGAGATGGTTTATATGAGTCTTTGAAAGTGCATTCAGTTCCTCATTGGCCAGCTATGAACAGCCACTGAAGAGCTGCAGAAGAATTAGAAATGTCTGATAACCTTATCCTTAAATAGACCAACATTTCTGGAACTAGTCCTGGGACTAAGAATTACCTTCTCAAAAGTTTATACATCTCTTGTTACTAGGCTGTGGGAGGGGGTGCATAAATAGCTAATTTTAAATTATTAGTCTTATTCAATTTGCTATTATGTCTTCAACTAAAAAGAAACTGCTGATACTGTTGTTTTGATCCAGAGGATAATTTAATTCTACAGAGTACCTGGGTCCTTTGCTTGTTATATAAGAAATACTTCCTGGTAAATTTAAGATGTGGAACAACTTACCTAAGAAAAATTGAAGTTGTAGAAATAATATAAATCAAAATTGCAAATAATAAAGTTTGTGATAGTTGAAAACTGATGCAAGCATAATATCTCATGGGAACACTGAGAACTACAAAAACTGACCCAAGAAAAATTAGATACATGAGAAACAAATATGCATTTAATATATATTAAATATATATAATGGAACAATATATAACTGAGAGCAGCTAAACCTGCACATGATATCTATTATTGACTAAAAATTGATTAAAAATTTTTAAAAATCCTGACAATTTAGATCTTCAAAATAATTGGATTTAGTAAAATGAATGAATGTATATATAAAGGCACAAAATCCCTACATGTAAAATGCAGGAGCTATAATTGATGAAATTCAATATGAAGAGAAGACTTTGATCTTTCAATTATTCATTGTACAATTTACACAGAAAAAGCATTGATCATAATAAAGCCAATTTTAGCAAAGTCAAAATGGAAAAAGATAGAAAAGATTTAAAAGCATCATATTGAATATTAACCAAAGAATGACACTGGTAAATGGATTTTTATTCAGAAAATACTATCTCTACAAAAAGTCAACAGTGTTCATAGAAACTTGCTGTCAAAATTTTCACTTGTTCTTAACATATTCTCAAGCTAGTGTTCATGGCTACAATGTATTTTTT
The DNA here is from genome assembly GCA_004026765.1 of Micronycteris hirsuta. Lineage (NCBI taxonomy): Eukaryota > Metazoa > Chordata > Mammalia > Chiroptera > Phyllostomidae > Micronycteris > Micronycteris hirsuta. The sequence continues at coordinate 70,667 of PVJI01008027.1, forward strand.
TTCCTGTAAATAATACATTATGAAAGCACAGATAGAAAAGTACAGGAGTGTGGGGTCTAATTCAATGCATGACAATGAAACTCATTATACAGTAGATATTATGCCAAATTGAGTGAAAATCCTGGCTTTCTCAGCTTTGTGATTTCAGTTTGAGGGAGACATGGCTGGTATACTATTTTGTATACCATAAGAGTTCAGTAGTGTTTGTTGAATTCTGTTTACTGAACTACCTTAATAGAATATGCTCAATCCTTGAATACAATTTATTTATGACCCAGATCATTGTTCTCTGTTTCTTGACATGCTTGTATGTTTACCAGTTTTAAGCATTTTCTACTTTCACTCTATTCTGGGGCTCCTCTCCCTGCATTCTGACTCGCAGATATTCCCTGGTTCCCAGCAGACGCACAGGCCAGATGAAATTTATCTCCTTCTAACTCTCAAGATAACCTCTTTGCTCTCCTTCTCTACCAAATATGTCTTGATACTTGTTTCACCATTGTATAGTATCTAGCTTTATGCTAGATGCAAGATAGGTAAAGAATTGCATTCAAATCCATGATAAAAAATAAATCCTAAATGTGTACATAAAACCAATGGAACAATCCTAAGGGGAAATGAGTCAGAGTTTTTCAGAGCAAATCACAGTGAGACGTATGGTCTATGACCAAGAGTAAAATGCTGTATGTAAGAAGACCATGCTGAAGATTTGACTTTGGGTGGTGGGTACATAATGCAATATGCACATGCTCTGTATAGAACTATGCACTTGGACCCTATGTAATTTTATTAACCAATGTTACCGCAGTAAATATAATTTAAAATTTAAGTTAAAAAATAAATGATAGTTTTGAACATTAATCCAGAGAATTAAATACACATTCATGAGTCCATACTGATATTAATACGTAATTGAATAAATAAATGTTATTTTTTTTAAAAATCCACTATGTTGGGCAACAAAACCACCCTGTGTCTTAGGCTAGCTTTCAGTGTGGCTTCACTTCTTGTTTGAAATGCAATCCTAGGACACAAAGGACACCTGTATGCAAAAGCAAGCAAATAAATCCTAGCCAAATATCAGTTATATGCATTGTGTCACTTTGGATTATACTTATTGCTTTGTCCTCCCATTCATGTGAATCTTTGAAGATTGGTTCTTTTGTAAAACCTCTTTAATCTTGCAATAAATATGTGCATATTAGGGAAACCTTATGGAAAGGAGAGAAGACATTTTTAATATATATATTTATGACTGCTTTATAAACAAACATGGGTTTAAAAATGTTGTTCAATTGTGAGGGTGTTTGTACTTTGTTATTGGCCTAAGGAAATTTTAAAAACTTCAGTAGTTTTAAATAGTCAAGAAAAATACATCAAATAAATTAAATTAAAAAGCATCATGCTCTACCTGATGAAAATAGTTATAAGAAAACAGAACTTAGAATTTAAGAGAGCAATAAGAAATCATTTAGAATAATTTTCTCATATTAAAATGAAGAAATTGAGACCCAAATAGCTTATATGGTTTACCAAAGCCCAGGAAGCTAAGGCATAATTGTTTATTTTCTAGGACAAACATATTGTACATATTTATCATTTTTCATATAAAATAGATGTTATTGGTAATCCATCCTTGCTACTTAAAGAAATACAAAGTATAGAGTGAATGTGTCACCTCAGAAGCTTAATTAATTTGGGAGACAGAGGAATTCAGGTAATCAAGTTTAATGAGAATTTAATATATGCTAGGCATAGTTCTAAGTTGTTTATCACAACTTTTAGAGAGTTGTTGTACAGCAATGAAATGATTCATATAGTTACTGATGAATGGTTTTGTATTGAGAAAACCTGTGTATAATATTGAACTAGGATTTGAATTCAGGTCTCACCTACAAAATACATTCCACAGAGCTACAGTATTGAGAGATAATTTTTCATAATTCTGGTACTTCTACATGTCTTCTGAGCCATTGGAAGGACAAGTGTTTTACCAACAATCATGAAAGCTAAAGTTAGTGTCTCTAAAGACAGAGATACACATAGACCTTCACAGATGGTAAAGTCTCCTATCTCTCGCCTGAGACGATTTGCTTAATTTTTTTAATTTTAAATATTTTTTCCTTTTTTTTTATTGTTGTTCAAGTACAGTTGTCTCCATTTTCACCCCACCAAACCTCCTTGAACCTACCTCCCTAGCTTTGTCCATGTGTCCCTTACACAATTTTCTTGATGGTCCCTCCTCTATTATCCCCCATCATCCCCCCGCCCCCCCACCTTTGATTACTGTCAATTTGTTCTTTATTTCAGTGTCTCTGGTTGTATTGTTTGTTTTGTTGATTAGGTTCCAATTATAGGTGTGATCATATGGTATTTGTCTTTTACAACCTGGCTTATTTCACCTAGCATAATGCTCTCCAGTTCCATCCACGCTGTTGTGATGGGTAGGAGTGCCTTCTTTCTTTCTGCTATATAGCATTCCATTGTTTAAGGGTACCAGTTTTTTGATCCACTCATTTACTGATGGGCACCTAGGCTGCTTCCAGCACTTGGCTATTGTAAATTTTGCTGCTATGAACACTGAGGTGCATAGATTCTTTTGAACTGGTGTTTTGGGATCCTTAGGGTATAATCCCAGCAGGGGAATTGCTGGGTCAAAAGGCAATTCCATTTTTAGTTTTTTTGAGGAAATTCCATCTGGTTTTCCACAGTGGCTGCACCAGTCTGCATTCCCACCAATAGTGCACTAGGGTTCCCTTTTCTCCACAACCTCACCAACACTTATTGTTTGTTGATTTGTTTATGATGGCCATTCTGACTGGTGTGAAATGATATCTCATTGTGGTTTTAATTTGAATCTTTGATGGCTAGTGATGCTGAGCATCTTTTCATGTCTCTGGGGCCACTGTATGTCTTCCTTAGAGAACTGTCTATTCAGGTGCTTTGCCCATTTTTAATTGGATTGTTTGTCTTCCTGGAGTGGAGTCATGTGAGTTCTTTATATATTTTGGAGATCAAACCCTTGTCTGAAGTATCATTTGCAAATATGTTTTCTCATATGGTTGGTTCTCTTGCCATTTTAAAGAT